>VMBQ01003641.1:0-85125 GCA_007657795.1 Dreissena rostriformis
GAACTAAAAATTATATGTTAAAGTAACAACATTTTTATTTGGATAGTATTGTAAATCATGTGTGAAATAAATAAAAATAAAATACAATTATAAAAAAGAAACATAAAGAACAAGAATATTTATTAGAGTAAAGTCAGTCTATTCAAGGATTATAGAGCTAGTGTATTTTTAGACACTATTAACTTACTCAGTAGCTGGTTACTATGGAATCTAAAAAAATCTTGTCCAAATATCCCAAGTTTGGTCTCCTTGGTGGCAGATGACGACGGGTTTCAAGTTTATGTATCATCTGCCAGGAAGATAAATCACCTTTAACCAGTGAAGAAACGGGGCGTGCGAGGGTCAAGAGAGCTGCTGCACTATATGTAATGATATTGTTACAAAGCGCATCAAATGTTTGGATGACAAGACGGATGATCACACTGGTATGTTTTCGTACCACATTACCAATAAAAGCTATAAATCGTACACACATTCAGGCACGCCGAAGGCTATTGGGGAGAAAATATCGGAAATACCAATGGAGTGTGAGGCAGACAATGAGGATCTACACGTGTTGGTTTCACAAAATCCCTTAGCCGGAGCATTTTACCATGCCCACCCCTTTGCTGTCCAAAAGATCACAGAACTTTGATTTGTGTTATATGTGGTAATGTAGAACACGAGAGAAACCGGGACAATACATAATCTGTGAGTATGATAGTGCTGAGAAATTCGTCAATGCTGCAATACACTTTCAGGATGAGGTTTTCACAAGAGTGGCTGATCGTCTGAGCAACAACCAAGATGAATGTATAAAGTCAGTCGTCTCTGCAGACCTATACTGCCACTACATGTCGTCATACCTATGACAATTTGCCGTAACTTTACATCTACTGATCATGTCAAAGCGGCCATTAACAACATAAAGCGTGTACTCTTCAATCGCACCCCGCCTTATATTGACACTTCTGGCAAATATTGAATGTTGCACTATGCGTGATATTGTAGAGTTTGCATTACGTTTGTTAGAAGAAGGCGAAGTGCCTACAAATACATTCATAAACTGTGATATGAAACAGCTGATTATCCGTCAATATTGGAAATTTGGTCACAATATCGCCAAACAGTAGGGTCAATGAATCGGGCATTATTTTTTCATCTGATACAAGCGCTGCTGACATAGTTATCAAACTGAAGAACCAGGACATTATGCATTAAGCTGGTACCTCGTTAAGATAAGTCAATGGCGTTGATTTTTGCCGTCAGCTCTTTATAAGGTCCATAATAACAAGCTTTTTTAAAGCAGTGTGCACGACAATGGGGAGCTTCTACAGCCTCTTGAAGATGAGGTACATGAGGAGATAGAGGAACTACCCGCAGTCTTCTTGCTAGCTATGCCGTGAAATGCTCAAAAGATGGAAAAGATGGAAAACCCCCAAAACGCAGTACTTTTACAAAAGAAGACTACATTATGGCTGGAATGGAAAACTCTGACTATGCTGACAAATCATCAATATCTGGTATCGAAGGTTCACATTATGCAGCCCTAGGGTTATTTCAATATGCCAAAGTTAATATGGCTCTGTCCGAACCCCCGGTATCCAATACAGGAATAAGCCGTGCACATTCAATTCTGAGGACAAAGCTACCATGTCAAAAGGTACCTCCCCATATCAAGCCTATAGTTAGACCAGCCTTATCACAAGATATGTTGCTACATCCTGAAAATAAGCAGGCTACGTTGCTCGATACACAAATTGCCCGGAATGTAGCCAAAAAAGGGTGAATTCACTATTAGTATTCTGCACAATGGTTCAGAAGTAGAACGTCCTCATATATGGGCCCCCGTTCAAACGCTTGTTTCTTCTGCTGTGGTACCGATGATCCGTTTTGGCTTCCTACCTGTTATACCAAGACCCATTACTGAGCGTGCTACAGTCAGACATTGCCTCACTAATTTTCAGAGTGTGCAAAGACAGATTAAGCAGGAATCGCTGGCAATTTGGTGTGATGAGGGTGTTTTCGCTGTTGAAGCAGATATTTACCTACACGAGACGAACAAGTTCAGCGACCACTTTCCTTGTATGAACCCTCTCCATTGGACCCGTGTTCTGCTAAGGTGTCAGGGAAATTTTCTGCGAGGCTCTGGCCTAGATGACGCATACTAGTAGATTGAATGTGGGGTGTTCGGACCAGGTGTAATGGAAACAGTGTTGAACGGCAGCAATAATGTATGGGCCCTCACTGGCATGCTGATGGTGGAGGACTTAATTCATAAACTTCAGTGGCAAGCTTTTTGGACCCATACGGACAAGGCTACATATCCAGTCCTGGAGCTGATGAAGGAACTGAAAAACATGCTTATTGCCAATGAACGCTGTCCAAACCAGTTTGAGGTTATTAACGGGCAGATGGAAGAGTTGCATCAAGACTGTGTTGTGTTTGAGAAAGAATGTGAGCCTAAATCTGAGCTTTGCCATTTCTTTGGTGTTTGGTTGCAGTAAGTGTCAACCGTAAACAATGCTGTAGTCTCTGGCAGAGAAGGGAACTAGAATCTGTATATAGCTACCATCGGATATTCCTTGCAGATATTTGCTGAATATATAATTGCATTAACTACTTGTGTTACGGTTCATGGTGCCGTGAACAAATAAAAGGACTCGAGTTTACACATCCTGAGCTCGTAACACACAATGTCAAAGAGTTGTTGTAATTTCCAACGAAAACGACAGCTCTGCATTATTGCTTCACTCTACACCATATTTCCAGACACTCAGTATGAAAGAAATCTGGCAGCAGGATGGTACTAGTGAGAAGCGTCGAATGATTCCGTTGCATCAGGGATTTTCTCGGTTTGGGACACCGCTGGCAAAGACAATGATAAAGGCTCACATATTTACAGGCGACGACTGCATGAGTTAAGTGAGAACCAAGCATGCAGCTGTGGCATCTGACCCGGTACAGTTTTTAATGAATTTTTGTAAGACAGATGCCTTAACAGAGCAGGATGAAGAATTAGCAGAAAAGTATATGGTACGCGTCTGGGCAGGGGCCAGATCGAAGACAACTGCGGAAACATTTTAACAGCTCCGTCTAGAGAACTATACCAGTGCTAGTGCTGGACTTGATTGCCTCCCTCCTACAAGCAGTGTAATAAAAGGACATATTCGTAGAGGAGACAAGGCTGGCACCAGTTACAAATGGTGGATAGAAGGAGCACCTTGGCATGCTGTTGCTTACAAAGTTCCTGAAGCCTTTACCATTGAGCTTAATGATATTGTGCAAGTGTCAGGAAAGTGTGATACTCGACGTTGTCTTTGTCGTGGTGCTGGGGTGTTTTGCATCGCATTTTGTCATGGTAAAGTGTAAATTCACCTTGTGGAAACCTGCCATGAAATTACTAACTTTGGAACTATATGTAATATATGTGAAACGATGTATTTTTAAACCTATTACAATGAGCCTGATTGTATGTTGATAAGTTGTTTGCGTTTTTGCTATAATGTCATGTGGAATACGGTGTTAGCCTGTCTCTCCATTAGCCTGTTCCAAGGGCTGGGGATGGCTCAGTGATTACCCAGCCAGCACATGAAATTGGTTAAAGTCTTCCCGACATTAAATTGATGTTACTTCGGTTTGACGTTAAGCAAACGTTGAACAAATATCACGTGTTTGCTTGGTAAGGGGTTTGGTCGATTATCACATACTCATACCATCTGCATTTGGGTTTGAATCCCGCTCACTTTAGTATTTTTTACGCCGAATGTGAACAAGTTTTAATTTACTTGTCGCTTGTATGTAGATACAACATGCGTAAATTATCTAAATGTGTCAATATTACGTAAAACGTGCACAAACATATTGTTATTGAATTAATAAAGTCAAAATGTATCACAATAAAGTTTATACACTGGCTTCTACTGTCCAAGGTGAACTCAAGGTCGTTGATGCATCATATGACCTTGAACTTGACATTTCCGGATCATTTACACTCAATATTTAACAATACCTCACATAACTGAGTTCCAATCGTAAAAATAAACAATATAGAGGTAACAAATGTGATTTTACTCCAAAAGGCAATATTTGTTTTATTTTCAACATGGACGTCGGTGGTCATATTGGATTTTGGTAGTTTGAGGCTCCTGGCAGTGTGACAGACAAGCACCTCGTTGATTTATGATGTATAGAGACTAACTTACTCACATCAAGTGAAAAAACCTCCCAGCCCTATTTTGCAAACGGATCTACAGGCCTAGTCCTGCACTAAACACTGACACTGCATGACCATTATATGGAAAAAAATAATTTGTTATACTGTAGTAGTCTCTTTTTAAAGGCAAGTGACATAAAAGGACCATACAAACAACACAACAATAAACATAATACTGACATAATCTGAGCTCATTGCATTGAAACTGTCAATCAAAGTCATTTGGGCTATACATTGGTTTAAAGGCGCCATATACTTTTATAAATATAACCACCCGTTTAGCATGGAAAAATCACATAACTTTTCTTAATGCATAAAACATGGTCAGTCAAAGCTAATGAATGCATAAGGTATAAGCATGTTCTTTTGCTTAAGGTAGGGAAATTACCATTACATAGATGCTTTATACAAAGTTCTACATGTATGAAAGCCTGGTTGAGACGTTGGCCAAAACGCATTACTATACATATTTGCCTAAACACGTGTTATTATGGATTTTTACAAAGAAGTATATATACGTTATAACACACTATTCTTATGTTATAGATATTGATTGTATCAAATGTATCATTTTATATTTAATCGTCTGGAAAATGATTAGCAAAAGAGGATGCTTCCATTTTGTATGGTTCGTGTGGGTTAGACACAATGCACATATTTATATTGGAAAAATACGTACGATTGAGGCGAAGGACTTTAAGCCTAACCTTGTAATTATTATCCTGCATTGGATATATGTCTCCATACCAGGAGGGTGTTTATAGTTTATTACATAAGAGGTAATATAACTGCAACACTTCACTTTTCAGAATACTTATAAATAAATAAATGAGTGTAACTGAATCTCTCCTTTTGAACGAATGTCTCAATGATAAACATCAACCTTAATCGTTAAAAGGCTACTTGACAAACGACATTTAATACACGGGCTGACATCGACTTAACTCCTGCAGGTCATAAACAATTGATGACTTCGTTGTGAGCATCGACGATTATCGGTGATTCCTAATTCGAAAAGTGACCACTGAAGTCAGTCTCCGTGAACCAACGGTGCATGCACTTTTCAATAACGTAAAGCAAGATTAATTTAGTACAGATAATGATTGTTACGCTAAAAGGCATGCATGTTTCAACATTTAATTTTTTCGATCAAAATATGTTTTTGACGTTTGAACTGTGAAGTGGCATTCGTGTTCGCAGGCTGTATTGTCAAGGTAACATTAAAATAGCATGTGCACTGTTATTATTGAAAACATTTTTTGAAAATGTCTAGACGCTGTTTATACTGGCTTATCATTTCACCGTCCACAGATAATTGTAACGTCGTTTTCTTTGACTATGTGTGTTTTTATGGTGACATTTACAGTAAAATAAACACCTCGAGTCATAGACGAGTGTGTTTTCATATGTCTTCATCGTACACTACGTAGAACGTTTTACTCGTTCATCTCCGTTTGAACTCTAACGTCTGACGCTCACATTTGATGAATAATTAAGCGTCGAAAACAGAGTATTCCCCGCAGAACGATACATGACTTACTGAACATTCAAAAAGTCATGTTGTATATTTAACTTATCCAAATTATAATCTGTTATGTTCTTATTTCTCTGTCTAAAAAAGCTAGTCATGTAGTTTCATACATTTTAAACAATGCAGCTAAGCGTAAAAGAGACTTTATTTCACAATATATAATTTCCAATTCAATGGTTTATGCAAATTTACAATTATGTTTAATGATCTCAGAAAGGCATGAACACGTTGGCAATGTGTATCCCTGAATTAACATCGAAAAATTGATACTTTGCGATACACAAAACTTTAAACGGATAAGGCAACATCGCACAATAATTTGTATTTGCTTCAATTTACGAATCGATAAAATAGTATCAGCTTAGTAATGTGTCAATCAAACACGTTGGTGTAATGCGTTAACTTTATTTTAATTTTGGGGTTCACGATATTCTCTTAATTGCGTTTTCACGCAATAAGCGACTTTCACTTTTGATGTTGTTCTTGGGTCATATACCGACTACTTAAATTATAAAGTTATATAACTATCCATTCAATTAATTTTTAAGTGGTTGTTATTTATGATATGTAAATAACGATCAATTAATATTAGCATTCATTTACATATACACTTCACTTTACCTGCATATTTTTTATGAAATATGCATCCTTTTAATATCAAACTATGCAGTATAATGCAGACTGGCATTTTTATAACAAAGCCAAATATATTTATAAACGAACGTATAGTACATGTACTTCGAGTTGCCGTCCACATTTAATACATACATTTTATGTTGCACATAGATATAATCTGATAAACTAATACGAACGTTTCGCGATATCCTTTGTCCAATCATAGGAAATAAAACATTGATCAACCCTGTACAATTGGTCTTTAAGAAATATAGAATTGCTTCCGCGATCGGAAAAATAAAAGGAAACCACTGATTGATATATTGCGGGGATGCTAGGCAGACATTTCCTTGTTTTCACACAATGAATTGTTAAAAGTGTATGAAATGCAAACAAACGCGTATTGGAATTTTATTTCAGGCATTTCTATTTTGTATCCGAACAACTATATCAATAAAGTGATGATTTCGTGTTCTAATTTAATCAACACATTATCGATAAAGAACCTATTTACCAATACTTTAATTATACCATTCGTTTTATTATTTGCGATATTCTTTTTAAAACAGAACTGAATTTAATCTCTTATTAGTGTGCTTTCAAACAAATACATTAGAATCAGTTCATTTCAGGTTTTGTTTGCAAGTAACGATTGCAATTTTACTAAACTTTCCTGATTTGTTTATCTGATATGCGTTGTTTCCCTAAATTAAGAGCAATTGAGGGGAAAATGCAAATAATTAAATTATAATCCATTCTTATTAATTGAATTATAACAGACAAGTATTACATATCATGCAATTTCAATGCAACTAATATTACAACGCTTATGCACGTAACGTTTAATATTAAAAAAACTGCTAAAGATACGTGAATGAAAATTCCTATACGAACAAATAGAGCCTTAGTTTTATTGCAATACATAACAAAGTAAATAATAACTGTATGATCATGAAACTCGCTAAACAGATTCAGTTACAGGTTTTTTATTTGTCTGTCTGTCCGTCCGTCCGTCTGTCTGTCTGTCTGTCTAAAGACAAGCCCTGTTCAATATTCCGTCTGTACTTCCAACATGAAATAACTCAAAATGTACATAAGGTAGTATAATATGTTAGTTTCGATATTACATGTGAAGACACAATTATGCATGCCTTTAAATTTTACCTGCGGTGAACTGTTGGGTACTTAAATGGAGTTCATTAAATACTTCAAAAGGCTTTAGTTTTGGTGTAATCGTGAATCTGGGTAAATACTTGACCAGCAACCTTTATGCACTAACGATCAAACATTAAATTTTGCTGATTGTACACTCATCTATTTATGGACAGTGTATTAGATTAGACAATATTACACGTTAACAAATGAAAAACCATATAAGAGTAATGAACAATCTGTATCGTTTTTCGATACAGTCATAGCCTTGCTTTGACCGTCGTACAAGTGTTATAACCTTGATATAACTTCAAGCGTCAATCCAATTATCTGAATATTACTGCAACTTATTCAACTAATCGTGCCCATATGACATGGTCTTTAAGAAGGTTTAAACAATGGTGCGATAATTTAGTATAACTTACTTGTTTTCAGAAAATTTATTATTCTCACGACGTTGCTGTCTAAATTGCATTTATACCAATAACAGTAATTTTCAACACAGTATGGTTGCATATCGTATTGTCTGAAACAGCATGTGGGAATCATTTTATTAAATGTGAATGTACTGCACTAGAAGTCATATCACCGTGACACGTGTTCAGAGCATTCACAATAGTATACATCTGGGCTGAGTTCGAAAATAGTTGTGGTTTGTTCACACACAGTGCTGCCGTGTGTGTTTAAAAGTTTTTCTAATACGTCTGTTGTCGAACAGTTAACTTGAACAACTTGGGGTCTCTGTCTGCACATTTTGCTTTGCCTGGTGTAAAGCAGCTGCGTTGGCTTGGGTTTTATTTGAGAGGTTCAGCTTTAAGAGGTTATTCTTTTCAAGCAGTTTGCCTATAGCCTCGTTGTGTTCATCAAACCAATGTCCAGTGTACAGTGTTCTTGAAGTCCGCCCAGTCTTGTTTAATGTTGCCAGAATTCAAAGGCATTGACTCAAGTTTTTCATCCAACTCGCTTGCTACCTGATTTTTGACGTCAACATTGTTCAGCTTCTCAAAATTCAGACGATTTGGAGGTTTCTTCCCCTGTGGACGCCTAGGAGGTTGAATATGAAAGTTGAGTTAAGATATTGTGAGGCGGTGGTCCGTCCTTCTGCTCCACACATTGACTTTGTCACTCGCACATTGTTCCTGTCTATAGACCTGACAATAACATAGTCGATAAGATGCCAATGTTTTGAGCGCGGATGCATCCAAGAGGTTTTGTTTTAGGTTGGCAGCTGGAAGAGTGTTAAGGTTATGCTGGGCACACAATCTGAACAAGAGTAAACCATTGCTGTTCCAAGATCCAACACCGTGTTGCCAATGACTTCTCCCCACGTGTCTACATCTGACCCGACCCGGGCATTGAAGTCGCCAAGAACCACTAGTTTGTCTTGTTTGGGTGCGAAATCAATAATATTATCAAGCTCTTCATTAAACTTGTCCTTGATGCCATCAGGGTTTGTCATGGTAGGAGCATAGCAGCTAACAATGGTTGCATTTCTTTGTCCTTTCAGTTGAAGAGTGAGCGTCATAAGGCGATCATTGACTCCGTTTGATAGGCTTGTTAGTTTGCCTATGAGGTCATTTTTGATAGCAAAGCCAACCCCAGCCTCACGGCGTTCATCCCTCCCACGACCACTCCAGAAGAAAGTGTATCCAGCGTTTGGCTCTCTCAACTGTCCCTCTTCAGCAAAACGAGTTTCGCTAAGAGCAGCAATGTCCACATTGTATCTCGACAGCTCCTTTGTTACAAGGGCTGTTCTTCTTTCTGGTCTATTGGACTGATCCCTGTCCAATAGTGTATGTACGTTCCATGCGCCGATTGTTATCGGTATATGTTTGACCTTTCTTGTATTTCGACCGCGTGATGGGAATCCCTTCCAGTCGCGGTAAACTAGCCCGGGTAAGTTGAGACAAGGCAATGTTAGGGCACCTTGTGTAGCCCCCTCCCCAGGCAACGGGTGTGAGCAGTGCATTCCTAAAGAGGGCTGCTCAGTCACTCAAGATGTTGCCCGGAGCCTTTGCTGTATCGGTCAAAGGCTGACGACCAGTGTCTTGAGCCGCCTGTGTGTAGGGTCGCAACTGCAGCTTCCAGTGTATCCACACCTGCTGGTATCGTCGCTTGCCAATCGTCACAGGACTTTTGATGGAGTAGAGTTGAAAACATGACTTGCGCTAAAGACTTTGATTAAAGTGAAGAAGGGTTGCGCATAAACCAGCCTCACTCTCACGTCCGTAATTATCTGGATCTAGTGGCAGGACATTGTCGAGACGACTAGAGATGAGTTCGGGTGCAGAAGTTGCCGGAGCCTTGCCTCATTTGAACAAGACACCACCTACGGGACTTCACTCCGAACACTCAAAAGCTTGTTGCTTTTGCCGGTGACTTCTTTTTGTAAATTCATAAGCCCAGTGATGCCGTGTTAACATCACCTCCTCACATGGTTTAGCCCGCAGACTGAAGCGGTTTCCAGGGTGTGGCGCTAGGAGCCAGCATGTGAGAGTTTAGGAGATGGATGAAGACCAGAGATACCTGTCCATCCTTAATATAGGATGCAGTCGACGGGCACCAAAAGTACTACTATCCAGAGCCCCCTACACCCTAAAACAACGGTATCTATTAAACGGTATATATTAACTTTTGAACATACATACTGTTCATGTTCCATACTTGAAAACTAATTTACTCATGTCGAATTGAAAAATCAGTCATGAATTGGAATAATTCCAATAACTGATAATTGTCAACTTAATAAACCTAGTTCTTATCGCTTATGGTCATAACGTCATGAAGTATGTATATAGAGAGGAATAAAAGAACGCAAGAAATATTATTAGAGCATTCATATTTGCTACCGCTCACTTTATATTTCAGGAAAGTGACCAATTGCCCATATAATACGGGACAAAACGACGGAGGTTTAAACTGGTTGAATGACGCGTTAAAACTCTCGTTTAGCCCAGTACATGTATGAAGCACTAACAGTGTAAATACAAATTAACTCATTTAATTTTTCAAAAAATAAAGCAATAAAATACAATTAAACTCGAGTTTGCAGTGCTAACCCCAGATAATTGTTATTCATCTCCGGAAGAAACGGTAATAAACGGTGTAAAAAGCCCGATTGCATAGTGTGGATGCATATTCAAATACTAAACACTCGCAGCAGTGACTTTTATTATTTTATTATCAGATCGTTGATGCATTTTTATACACAATACGGTGATACACTGTGGAATTATATATATTTTGACTCTTTATAGTCTGATTAATGTAGCAATTAATCTACACACATTTATCCCAAATGAATAACTACAATAACTGAGATTATATAAGTATATGATAGCGTATAATTCAAGTATTAAATAATAAAATTTCGCGATGTAAAATCGAAAAAACATCGCGAAAATAGGTGACACAACGATATACACACTATAAATAACGCAAGTATTGATCATTTTATATATAAAATATATACAATTTACTACGCATGCACAATTTGCATTCCTGGGTTTACCACATCACGATGATGATCAATATACTTGCGTTATTTATAGATAACTGGTAGTTACCTGGTATGCATACCCAGTAAAAATAAATAAATAAAACTATAAAGTAAAAATACAAAAACTACTTTTCTCAAGTAATGGTATATACCAGTCGTGATATTTTAATCAATATTAACTAATAATTGTTAGAAATACTGTATTTAGAACTTTCCTTTTTCCTCATTAGTGGTTTATAGTCCCTTTAAAATAAACAGTTTTAGTATTAAAAGCAAAATAAATACACAAACTTAAAATAGACTGGTATTGCATTATATTGCAAAGGAGTATGTGTAACACATACTTCAAACCACCGTGTTTATGAGTGACAAATGAGTCATGCGTCATCATTCGTCTGTCTTTCATCGTGATTTTGCCCTTATTCAAGAATAATGTTCCTATTATTCAAGTCCCATCTACATCGGGTTGCATCGAACCCTCATTTACGTTGAGCTAACTGTCTTTGAAATTGTTGTTTTGATACACTTGCGTTATTTCCCACTTGAATAAATACAGAAAAGTACGGTAAATTGTTTTATTTGTTTTCCTACTAGAGAATCTGAATTTCAAGCAAGTATGAAATAATACAATTATAATCACTGTAAGATTAATGGCTTTCTTCATAAACAAATAATATCAGTGATGTCAATTATAAACTGTAAATGTCTTGCTATTCTGAGTAAAATGTACAGAAAGAAGAATAAGTTCCTTTAGTCATCCCCGTTTCTGGGTTGTTTTGATGCAAGCCATAAATGTATTGATAAAACGTCGAAGACGGCAAATTAGTTTGAGTTTCCAGAGAAGACCAGTCATGAATTACTGGACTTTCAAAGACACATGTTGTTTTGTGTCTTGCCTTAATACACCGTATTATGTTTGGTATATACATATCATTGTCTCTGCAATACCGATCTTTTCACAAATATCTGGATTTGGTGAAGTAATTGACATTTTGTTTATTTGGTCTTGACGTTGCTTTGTAATATGTGACACTGCGAAATGCTTAAATTTGATTCACTTAAGACAAAACATATATTCCAAATATAATGACTAGAAATTATTATAATGCGCGGAAGAACCCATAAACTTCGAAATAGTCTCATTTTCAATTCCTGAGCTACTAGCATGTAAGTATTGCTGGTTAAAACACAATGTAGTGAATGATCTGTTCATCACATAAGAGATATGAATAGTGATCGAGTTTATTGTTTCGGGTCCAGTAAGTTTTCTTGTGCTGTCCGAAATTTTGTGCAATAAGTCTCCAAATATAGGATCCGAGAGGTCGTTACCGGTAATATTGATTGCATTATATTATATTAAGGGTACAAACATAATTTACATATTAGTTTAAGTTGACCATTTGTCTTTGTTACAATGTGGTTTATCGTTCACAGCATTGAAATGGATGCCTACAATCGGTAAATGGTATCGATCTTACCAATAAGCTTTGCAAAGTTATAGCGTAAGTACTGTTAAAATATATGTCGTCATTTACAAGCCAGTTTATGTATCTTTGGAAATATTAAATATTTAAAGCAAAATATTTAAACGAAAAGACAATTACATGTTAGCTTCAGCATTCGTTTATTTTTCTTCTGCTAAATCGTTTGACGTGAAATGCGCCCTTCTGTCTGAATCAATGTGTCGTTTTGTATTAAGACTTTCGATTATAAGGTACAATTCAAAGATACAGTCTTTTCACATAACTAACAATCAGTCATTCATATGCGCTGGGCTGATAAGTCAGAGTGTAAACAAGATTACCATAATGGTATATCTCAATTAAAGGCCAAGTGTTTGGGGAGTGAATGTCCTGGTTGGTTCGTTAATGAATCCATCATCAAATTATTGTTTGAATGAAGAGTATCTACTTTTTAGTCTTATGTGAAGGTGGCGTAATTTTGAATTTATATTATGGAAGTAAAAAAAATATATATTGTATATATTAAATGATGAACAATACATAACAGTATATCATGGAAGTGGATTTTGGAACGTTAATTGGAAACAATGTGTATGCAATCGATGAAGGATTACAGATATCGAATTTGTCATTTTATATCCTTACCTGGATAATGTAAACTCATTAAGTACACATTTTGACATATTCATTTCTTAATAGCAAGTCCCTCAAACTTAACAATAAAAGAGTCCTGTTAAATTAATATGTTGCAAAGTGTATGCTCACACACAGGTTTGCAGTTAATAACATTAAACAGTCACGTGGTTGCGCATGAACATACACGTGCTTCTCACGCAAAGCGCAGCACTTTATTTTAAATGTCTTTAAGATGTATAGCCGCGTGTACAATAAGAATAGTGACATCGCGCCGATAATGGTTTATTTAAATGCATTTATGATAAGGTTTAAATGAATGAAATACATCCAACACTAGCTTCAAACAATACTGCATAACCCGAGACCGATGCTGCCTATGAAAAGCGCATGGCATTTTAGTACATTGGCGGTGCTCATACGTAAAATTTTATTTCCATCTTACTCCTTCTTTTCAAAATGTATTGACTTTATTTAATTCATACGAAACATATAAATACTAAGGTTAAACTAAGTACAAATAATTTAATAACTTTGTAAATGTCATTGTAAAAATGCAACAACAATAATGTCTGCCATCATGTCTGAAATGACCGCTTTAGTACATGATCGTTTTGTTTTAACAGAAGGATTCAAATAACGATGCATCTTGTCTGTTCATTAAGTTTTCATCAGTGCATTATAAATCTTTAGTGTGTTTATGCTAACTAATTTAAGCCATTACGATGGCTTATTATATATTCGTATTATGATAGCGTTATACTTGCATTGCACCATTATACGACTGCTGTGCATTTATGAAACAAGTGGCACGGAATCTCTATGTATGGTAATTTGTATAGCATCAATATTCATATAACTATGCCCCCTTTGTAAACAGCCATATTTCTAATGAAAAAAGGCACTACAACATGTGTAAGAACCTTTAGTGATATTTTGGTCTATATTGGGTCCTAAAGCTTAACCTTATTCTGCTAATTGTGCACTGTTTACATCATCAGCGATTGATTTACATACTAAGACAATATTTGGTCTCACGCAGTAATGGCAATACTGATCCGCCAGTTTACTATGTCCCGTTTTATACCAGAACAGAACGTTTATTAAAATAACTTGAACAAGTCCATTTCATCGTAATAGTTACGTAACTGACAATATATAAGCAGTAAGCACATGCATAGTAATACGAAAGTGATTAAAGGTGGTAAAAAAAAACACTAAGGCCATTATTATACTCCACGTTTACTTTCAATGTCTAGTGAATATTAATATTTGATCACATTATTACAAACAAAGTGTTAAAACGATGATAAATTGCATTGTTTAAAAAATTGTATTTTCTGTTATTTGNGTTTGTGTCCATCTTAAACACCTATAGTTTTAGACAACAGTGTTACACATACCACACAAAGCATTGAAGCAGCACTTTTTTTAATATTACATTTAAAAATGGTATTTGTTCGCCAGTCAGTGAATAACATACATACAATATGAAATCTGATCGAGCCAGTTTTTTTCAGGCTAGAGACACGTTGCCATGTTGACAGTGTTGTTTATGTTTTTGCTTAAGACATATAGAGTATACAGTAATTAAACATAATTCATGTGTTTAGAAACAGGAGCGGTAAAATGATTTTTTGTTAAGAATTATTTTGATGCAACTGCAATTCAAATGGTTGCTTGTTTTTTCTTCTTCTTTTTTTCAACTGTCTTAACTGCATCTTAGGTAGGTGTGTCTGGTCCACGTCATATTCATTTGCCCGTGGATATATAAAGGCATGCTGGTCGTCCATGAAGAATGTGGCTTTCAAGACTCTGAAGCAGCGAGAATATGCAGAGGATCACTGGGCACGTCTGGTCGCAGAGAAAATGGTCATCATTGACGACTGTCGCGTTCCTCCAAATGTTCGTCTGTCTGTTCGCCACCAGCCAACACTAACTCGTCGATCACGTAAATGGTACTCTGCAATACGACGTTTGTTCAGAAGGTAAGCCGCGTGTTGTAGAACTGGTGAGATGTGTTTTAATTGACCCTCTCTCTGAGAACAGGGGGTTAAATTCATGTGCGTAAAGTGTCGTCCTAGATTAGCCTGTGTAGTCCGCACAGGCTAATTTAGGACGACACTTTCCGCCTAAACTGGATTTTCGAAAAGAAGAGTCTTCCTTTAAACGAAAAATACAATAAAAGCGGAAAGTGTCGTCCCTGATAAGCCTGTGCGGACTACACAGGCTAATCTGGGACGACAATTTACGCACATGCATTAAAACCCATTTTAACAGAGCGATGCTCAATTTTATTATAATGTGATTCTCGGAAATGCGCCGTTTCTTTTTTTGTTTATATAAAGTCTCATGAAATAGACATGGAAAGTAATGCATTTCGCAAACAGCTGCATACAGTATAGGACCAGAGGATTGTTCATTCATGAAGAATATTATTCTTATAAACTAGCAATGTTAAGTCGAGTTGGTTGTGTAATGTCGTACTAAGAGTGTCTCACGAGAGGCCCAATAATTTTGGTCGACATATTTTTAAATAATTACCCAAACAAATCTCGCACTTTTTGTATGTTTATTAAACACTTTTTCGCAGAATGACAATGATTGCAAAGTGTTTGTTTTGGCATACTGTAATTATTCGAGCTACCAATGTGACAAGGAAACAAAACACGCTAGAAGCGAGTACGGTTTCACGTATTGGAAAGTTTAATACAGCATTTATTGGTGGCCATATAAAACATCTTTTATTCAATGATTTAAGTATTTTAAACGAATACTTTGAAAGTTTTTTTTTTTTTTTTTAAANCATGTTTGTGTCCATCTTAAACACCTATAGTTTTAGACAACAGTGTTACACATACCACACAAAGCATTGAAGCAGCACTTATTTTTAATATTACATTTAAAAATGGTATTTGATCGCCAGTCAGTAAATAACATATATAAAATATGAAATCTGATCGAGCCAGTTTTTTCAGACAATGATTGCAAAGCGTTTGTTTTAGCATACTGTAATTATTCGAGCTACCAATGTGACAAGGAAACAAAACACGCAAGAAGCGAGTACGGTTTCACGTATTGGAAAGTTTATACAGCATTTATTTGTGGCCATAAACAAACACCTTTTTTTCAATAATTTAAGTATTTTAAACGAATATCTTGGAACGTTTTTTTTTTAATAATACAAGAAGAAAATACGTGTGTTTATCTTGCTTTTGGTTCATTTTTCTTTCCTGCGTTTAATTTAAAACGTGTATATACGATACGATCTTTCTCATCAAGTATTATCAAGATAACTAGGTTAAAATGACGTGAAAGCAAAAGGAGAATAATAATAATAAAGAAGGAAACACTTCAAAATAAAATAAAACAATAAGTACCAGTTACCGACGAAGTTATATGTCTTGGTTTTGTGTAGGTTTATGGTAGATGCCCGTTCGTATTCATCGCGTTAATTGAGTCTCGTTCTGAGAAAACTGGGCATAATGCTTGTGCGTAAATTGTTATTCCAGATTAGCCTGTGCAGTTCGCACAGGCTAATCAGGTACGACAATTTCCGCTTTTATGGAATTTTTCGTTTCAATGATGTCTCTTCTTAGCGAAAATCCAGTTTAGGCGGAAAGTGTCGTCCCGGATTAGCCTGTACACAGGCTAATTTGGGACGACACTTTACGCACATGCATTATGCCCAGTTTTCTCAGAGCACGACACAATTATAAAAGCGTGTTTAACATGTAAATTGCACGTGAATATCGCTGAACAAATTAAACGTATACAACAATATGTCTGTTGAAAATTGATTCGCTCGTTGGAAAAAATAAAGCTTTCCTTTAATTGTTTTGACGTTGATAAAAATCCAAGAATTAAAAACGTTCTTCGACAAGGGTACTTTACTATATAAATATCATTTCTGGAACAAAGCCGATGAAAGCTATCTGCAGGAGTGTTTAATATTCAGTTTACAACTAACAATGGTTTCGTACATGTGTATTTCAAACATGTACTTTGGATTAATTCACGTCCGTGTATTTTTATTAGATGTTTCGATGTTGTGCAGGTACATTAAAGGCGGTACTTATCATCTGAAGCGTCCCTTCAAATTCGTCTTTAATAAGCAAGTGTAGATACTAGGAAATTCTTTCGTCATTAATCGCACTAACATTTTGTAAGACATGTTTAAAAGGGATACATTGGTAATGTTCATTTTAGAATATTAACCCTTTATATAAAGATTGCTGGTCATGCCCAGCGAAACAGCGGACATGTACGACATGTGTGTTAATTGCCAAATATTTTCAGATTATGCAGGTGAACTGCTTAAGGATACATTGACTCGCGTCTGTTGAAATTTTAATACAGAAATTACTTATGCGTGTTGCAAAACTACATATGGCTCAATTTAATATGTTTTAAAAAAGGATACGAAATACGGAGCGTGTTCTGTGAGCTCGTTTAGTCTTCTTCTTCTTCTTCTTCTTCTTCTTCTTGGCGTTCGCTCTACACGATCACACCAGTTGCTTCGATAAAAGATGTGGTCCGTCTCAGGTCATCCACGTCTCCATAGAGATTTTGGTGGAGGGTTGTGTCCTGGGCCACTTTGTAGCTCGCTCCTGGTCGTGACGTTTAGCTCGTTTAGTCAGTTTGTTACATTGTGTATTTTCCGCGGTCATGGCTTGTAGCCATGTTACCTGCTCAGATCGGCTTACCGTTTACACAGGAGGGAAGCCCATATTATCATTTTTTATTGTAAACCATGTAACTCGAAGAAGTTTTAACGAATCAACTGATGTGGTACTGATGTAAATTTTTCCTGATAAATTATTTTATAAGCTTTCGAAAACAACCGGTTTGTAGTTGATTCGTTAAAAAATGTTCGAGTTACATTGTTTACAGTAAAGATGGTCTAGTTTTACGGCAAATGAAGTTGCACATATATTAAAAAAATAAAAATAATATGGGCTTCCCTCCTGTGACCGTTAACAACGAAGTTTCATACGATCTTGCTAATGGTCACGTGTCATTAAGAATGTTGGCTGACCTTTTTTGTCTGATAAATGATCCGCGTTCTAGGACTTTTATTCTTTATATTAACTTAAGACTTTATATTATTCAAAGCGAACCAAAGCAAACTGATTGTATGAGCCTCGTTCTGGGAAAACTGGGCTAAATATATGTGCGTAAAGTATCATCCCAGATTAGCATGTGAAGTCTGCAAAGGCTAATCAGAGACGCCACTTTCCGATTTTGTGGAATTTTTCGTTCAAAGGAAGTATCTTCCACACTTACAAAATCCAGTTATGGTGGTAAGTGTCGTCCCTGATTAGCCTGATGGGACTGTACAGGCTAATCATGGACGACACTTAACGCACGTGCTTAAAGGCCAGTTTTCCCAAAACGAGGCTCATATGATCTGTTTTATTTGTAACGCTTCTAGTTATTTGAAATCTGGTACAAGTGTTTTAGAAGGCCTTTAATAATATTTGTTTCAGATACATGCCCGAGACCTTTGTTTACTCACCAATTGAACACGAAAATGCAGGAGTTTAGAGACAAACAGGTNCCGTCTTTGTGGAATTTTTCGTTCAAAGGAAGTATCTTCAACACTTACAAAGTCCAGTTATGGCGGTAAGTGTCGTCCCTGATTAGCCTGATGGGACTGCACAGGCTAATCATGGACGACACTTAACGCACGTGCTTAAAGGCCAGTTTTCCCAAAACGAGGCTCATATGATCTGTTTTATTTGTAACGCTTCTAGTTATTTGAAATCTGGTACAAGTGTTTTAGAAGGCCTTTAATAATATTTGTTTCAGATACATGCCCGAGACCTTTGTTTACTCACCAATTGAACACGAAAATGCAGGAGTTTAGAGACAAACAGGTTCTATGGGACTACCGCCTTCAACACAATTACACAAACAATGGCTTTTCAGGGGAACTGGATACAGTGAGAGTGACCTGCAGCAAAACCGATGGTTTGTCCACATTTACATTGTAACGATTTTGATTGTAATCAAACATCATTATGTGACTCGCACATAGTCAAGACATTTAAATAATTTGTAAAATTGCTGAAGCAAACCCACTAAAACATAGTTACTTCGCCAATAGCATTCGGAATAATTATGTTGTATTACAGCAGGCTTGTATCGCAACATAACTGCACCAAAGGCGGATATGTGTTGTGTTCTGAAAAAACTGGGCATAATGCATGTGCGTAAAGTGTCGTCCCAGATTAGCATGTGAAGTCCGCACAGGCTAAACCGGGACGACACTTTCCGCTTAAACTGGATTTTCGCTAAGAAGAGACATCATTTAAACTAAAACTTCCATAAAAACGGAGATTGTCGTCCCTGATTAGAAGTATTATAATTACACAAATAATAAGGTAGCAAACAATATACGTTTTATTAAGCGCTACTTCTTGTAAATATGTTTGTTGGAAATATTAATTTAGCGGAATTCCTACTACAATTATGGTCATTTCAAATTTGTGTAAAACCATGTTTATCAACAATGAAGGGTAAAATTAACGCGTACTAAACTAATAAAATCGTCTTTGAGATCATTAAAGCCATTGATGTTCAGTGTATCTTTCCAGCAAAATTCAACTGCACTCTTCCGCCTAACGAATGTGCATATGCCATATACGGGCACGTTCATGCTAAGAATANCGTTCCTGATTAGAAGTATTATAATTACCCAAATAATTAGGTAGCAAACAATATACGTTTTATTGAGCGCTACTTCTTATAAATGTGTATGTTGGAAATATTAATTTAGCGGAATTCCTACTACAATTATGGTCATTTCAAATTTGTGTAAAACCATGTTTATCAACAATGAAGGGTAAAATTAACGCGTACTAAACTAATAAAATCGTCTTTGAGATCATTAAAGCCATTGATGTTCAGTGTATCTTTCCAGCAAAATTCAACTGCACTCTTCCGCCTAACGAATGTGCATATGCCATATACGGGCACGTTCATGCTAAGAATAGGTGCACAAAGAGGGTCTTTCACAGGGAAAATGGCAATCCGCGCACCAGCGAATTAATACGAAGTCCGGCGAGATGGGGAGCGTTTACTACGATGATAATGCAGTTGAAGTTGACCAGTAAAGAAGAGGTGCCTTCTTTTAGCGTGCAATGCCCCTTCCTAGGGTTCAATGATAGCGTCCAGATCGTTGCCCTTGTATATCGTTGTAATCAACCTGTGGCTATTCTGGAGAATTGACCGTCCCATAACCATATGTGTGATTAAGAGAACAATTATATGAGAAGCGATATGGGCGTAATGTATGTGCGTTAAGTGTCATTCCAAAATAGACCGTGTAGTCCGCACAGGTTAATCAGGGACGACACTTTCCGTCTAAGCTGTATTTCTGTTTAGAAAAGACTTTCTTTAAACAAAAAAGTCCATACAAGCGGAAAGTGTCGTCCCTGATTAGGATGTGCGGACTGACACTTTTCGCACATGCATTAAGTCAACTTTTTCCAGAAAAGCTTTTATAATACTTGTATCATAGACCACTCAAATTATTTGCTCTTCATTGCTGGTTAAGTGAGTGTCTCTACTTTTTGCCATATCGTCTGAACATGAAACTTCATATTTTTGTCTGACTTCGCTACCAAAACCATGCGTTCTTCCGATCACTTAAATGCGTTCGTTAAATTATCGAATGTTATGTTTCACTTGGTTAACCGCGTATTACGGTCAAGAAGTGTCCTTTTTTATTTTACTTTAATAAAAGAAAACTCCTCTTTCTGGCATTAAGCGCTGTTATTTTGGGTTTACTTATTTGTTTACTGGATTGTAACATAACCACAGCTGAACAAATAACTTTCATTTCTAGAAGAAAATTCACGGTTGTTCTGAGGTAATCAAATGTGTCGTGTTCTGAAAAAACTGGGCATAATGCATGTGCGTAGATTNACAAGCATTATGCCCAGTTTTCTCAGAACACGACTCAAATATCTATACAATACATTGAAGTCGCTATGTACTTGCGGATACCAAGATCAGTTAAATTTTAAAGATAAAACTAAATATTTGAAAATATGTTAAAGCATTTTATTAAAAGTCAATAAACTCTTTGCAAAAAACAATGTTTGTCGTTTATACATGCATGTATAGTATCATTTTATTGTTTTGTTTGCTCGAATAGTTATTTTTGAGCAATTATATGACTTGTCGTCAGTTATAGTAACTTAACATCTCTGTTTAACGCGACAGCATGAAAGCCAGAAGTACAGTAAATTAGACGACAATTTATTCCAAAACATCGCTACTGTAACACTTAAATGTATATGTTTATGGCTCTGAGAAACAATACAGATTTATTAGCCTCATTCTGAGGAAATTGGAAAAAATGCATGTGCGTCAAGTGTCGTCCCTGATTAGCCTGTACAGTCCGCACAGGCTAATGTGGCACGACACTTTCCGCCTCGACTAAATTTTTGTTTTAAAGAGACTTACTTGAAACGAAAAATTCCACCAAAGCGTAAAGTGTCTCACTGATTTACATGAGCGGGCTGCAAAGGCTTATCTGGGACGACACCTTACGCACATGCATTAAGCCCAGTTTTCCAAGAGCATGGCTCACATAAACACGTCGTGTGCGCCACTATTGAAAACTCAGCGTAATTAATGCCCTTTTACACAAATTTTAATATCACATAATTAAAATCGCGGTAAAAAAAATGAAAATTGTAGCATTGTACTTTGTTCCCTAACGTACCTAGAGCTCAATGTACAACGGTACATAAAAAATGTGTTGCTATGCAACAATGTGCTTTTATTTACCACTATGGAACGCCTTGACTGTCTTATAATACCAAAACTTGTGATATTACGTCAATCTGACTGTGCATGAATGCCTGTAACGGTAAACCATTATATATATGCATAATCACAATATATAAATACATAATTTGAGTATATACAGACAAAGCATTAATATATAAAGATATAATTTTCTTATATATAGATAAAATGTTAACCGCTCCCGTTGAGTCATACACGCTCAGTTGAGCTAAAAAGGCTGTATTGAGTGGCATTTTTTGAGCCTCCTATTGTGAAAAGTGTCGTCCTAGATAAGCCTGTACACAGGTTAATTAGTAACCACACTTTCTGCCTAAACTGTTTGTTAAGACTTCCTTTAAAGGATAATGACCATCAAAGCGAAATGTGTTTTCCCTGATAAGCATGGGCAGACTTTTTTTGCTAAGAAGAGACTTCATTTAAATGAAAAATATCACAAAAAACAGAAAGTGTCGTCTATGATTTGCCTGAACGGATTGCACAGGCTTATCTGAGACAGCACTTTACGCACATACATTAAGCTCGGTTTTCCCAGAACAAGGCTAATTTGTAATTCACTGTTTAGAAATGGGAGGAGAACTTTGTTTACAAAATGAATAGATAATTAATAATAGATTTGTTAAAAATTGATACAAAATTTATATTAAGACATAAGGTTATTTCTTTGATGTATAAACTGCATCTTTGATCAAAAATGTATATACTTAAAAAATATTCATCCAGCAAACATCAAGCGATATGAAATGGAAATTAAAAAGCATGTCTACTTTTTTTTTAATGTCATGTGTAGATTAACAATGCATTGTGGACTCTACTTTTTTCACTAAACATCAGATTAAAGTCGTAACATTTTTCATTAATGGATAAAGTGGGTAGGTAGAGTTGTTTTGAAGTTAGCACTGCGTCATTATGTTATCTTGACACTTCCTCTTGACTGGGGATAGGAAAATGTATCCAGTCACCCTTTTATTAGCTCTATGTTGCATGTAGAAACAGTATAAAAATAATAAATTTATCTAAAAACAAGAGATGTGTTTGTCAGAAACACAATGCGCCGATTTGGTTTTTTATTTTATTTTTACCTTCGACCTTGAAGGATGACATTGACCTTGACCTTTCACCACTAAAACTGTGCAGCTCCATGAGATACACATGCATGCCAAGTATCAAGTATGACAGCATGTCATCAATAATGCAAAAGTTATGACAAAACTTTACCCTAGGTAAAAGTGTTAAGACAGACACACAGAAAGAAACAATGACGGACAGACAGGTCAAAAACAATATACCCCGTCTTCTTCGAAGAAGGGGGCATAAAAACTTAACTTAGAATCAATAGTATTTATACCGCCATGCCTATCGTCTGTACAGTATTTTTAACTGATTATGGATGCATGTTAATAATATTCAAGAGTGATCAATGATCCATGTTTGTGTCCATCTTAAACACCTATAGTTTTAGACAACAGTGTTACACATACCACACAAAGCATTGAAGCAGCACTGATCACATCATTAAATATAATGTGTGACAAAAATAGTTTTAACTGATCATTTGAGCCTCATTCTGGGAAATCTGGGCTTAATGCATGTGTGTAAAGTGTCGCTCCAGATTAGCCTGTGCAGTTTGAAGGAAATCTCTTCCTAGCAAAAATCCAGTTGAGGCGGAAAGTGTGGTCCCTGATTAGCCTGTGCAGACTACAGAGGCTAATCTGGGAAAGACTTTTCGAACATGCATTAAGCCCCGTTTTCCAAAAGCAAGGCTCATTTGGGTTACACCAAATTCATATGTACTGCTTCAAACAAACATGAAAAAGACCATACAGTTAGAAATACAAGCTTTAAGCTGGTGTGCACTTTATGTTCATCACTGTAGAGGACGAAGCAGCCATTAATTTTCTGCCTAAGAGTGCAAGTTATATAGGAAAATGAAAACATCTGTGCACCTACATAATACAAGCTGTTAACAACACACTTCTCAAGTTGATTCCCAAAACCTCTTTTACAACAGACGAATTCTCTATCTACTGCAGTGCAAACGGCTGGATTCTGTAATACAATTTATAGTGCAGCCAACTCAATGTTCAGGCAGCTAACACAAGATGGCGGCCAACTCAATGTTCAGGCAGCTAACACAAGATGGCGGCCAACTCAATGTTCAGGCAGCTTACACAAGATGGCGGCCAACTCAATGTTCAGGCAGCTAACACAGTGTCGGCTTCTTCCAGCGCCTTCTGAGCCTCTTTGTATTCATTGAATTCGTTCAAATCAGTTTCAGTTTCCTGAAAATAGTAGTTCAGTTTAAATCTACAGTAATTATTTTTTCGTGATAGAACCAAAGGCCAAAGATAAAATAGACACTTTTGAGTCTGTTTTATTGGATGAACCAGCACTTGGTTTGCTTTGAGAACACTCCCTGTGAAGGGATCAAAGTCACAACCTCACTATCGTAGACAGACACCATATTATCCGCAACAACATTTCAAATTTTTACTTGTTTGAAAGAAAGAAGTGATCCAGAACAAACAGTATTATCACAATGTGTTGTATGTATCTTATCTCACTATATATGACAGAAATAATCATTTATTTTGTTTCCTACCCTAAATATATTTTCACCTTCATGGTGATTGAATGAATATAAAGGCATACTATGACAGGGTCATGCAAAAATGGGTCTAATGCCATATGTGGACAAGGTAGCGCCAGGAACAACCCTCCCTATATAAAGTGATGCAAGGTTTTGTGATCTCATTAGCGGACAGAGTAGCTCCTGACCAGACTGCGTAAATGCACATGCTTGTTTGGAGCTACTCTGGCCGCATATGGCATAAGACCAATTTTCGCATGACTTGGGTCATACATGGCTGGAGTTCAGACACTACAGTCTACAACAGACCAAGTGTTTTGCACTGATGTGCCATAATTTGTAGAGATCAAATCAAAATGATCTGAAGGAATTCCGTCTTCATTTTTTAAACACAGTCCTCTCGGACTAGTTGCTTATCAAATCACAGTAACAACACTTTGTTGACTGTTAACTGAAAATTCAGCAAAGATTCATAAAAACCCAATAAAAAACATTGAAGCCAGGGCTTTTTTGGTTGATTTTATAGCTGTTATTTGGTCATATTCCCTATTTCAAAACATTATATTTTTTCCAATGCAAGTCCCTAAATTTCCACTTGATGGTTTGACTTTCAGAATGAGATGTTTAAACATAGAGCAGACAAGTGTAGAAATAAAGAGTTTTGAATTTTATAATGACCCTAAAACTGTTATGTTAAAAGAGACTAATACTTTGGCAAGAAAAAACTTGATAACAAAGCCTATGTATTATAAAAAAATTACATAAAAGCACTTCTTTAAAACATAATCATTGAGTTTATAAAATATATCATAAAACAGAATGAAAATTTGATGGATACAAATTAGCCAAGAGTCATAAAAAACTAAGACACCAAGTGGGAATCGACTTAGGAGCCATACCAAGAAATGAAAGTATACGTCGCATTAATCAAAGGCGCTATCCTTTTTTGTAAATAACTCTTGTCAAACCTATGGATTTATAGAAGACTCAAAATGTTGACCTCAAAATGTGAATACAAAAAGGGCCACTCCAACTGACCACAAATTATAAAATGATTTGCATCCGTTATAATATGCCATTATTATGATTTTCTCACATTCAGACTTTTTTTAAGAAGCAGCCACTTTAATGCCCTTTTTAAATTACGTTCAGTATTTTCTGTTCTATGCAAGTTTTATCAATTATAATAAACTACACTAATTGGACAATTATGCTTTACACCAATTTGAAGAAAATGGATGCTAAAAATCGCAATTTCATTGGTTTAATTCATATTCCTAAAATGGTAAGAACACAAGAAATGTGTCCACCCGACACGGATGCCCCCAACTCCAACTGTGTCACTACATAAAAGCATAACCATGTAAATGTTCAATACAATTGGATGAAACCCAGGATTAATGCCCAAGTTAACACAACTAAAGTAGTAAAGGATTGTATGCCTAAGACATTTTCATACAGTTTGATGAAAGTCAAATTAAAACTTTGATTTAAAGAGTGGACAATGTTTAACAAGAGTGCCAAACTGTCACAAAATACGCTCGTTTTAAAGTTGGGAATACTTTGGTGAAGATAACGCACTAATTGACCCCGTGACCTAGTTTTTCCCGGCATGACCCATGTTTAAACTTGGCCTAGACATCATCTAGATACAACTTCTGACCAAGTTTGGTGAAGGTCGGAAGAAAATTACTTGAATTTGAGAGCGGACACCAAGCTGAATGTTAAAAACGCACTAAGTGACCCTGTGACCTAGTTTTTGACCCGGCATGACCCATGTTCGAACTTGGCCTAGACATCATCTAGATACAACTTCTGACCAAGTTTGGTGAAGATCGGATGAAAACTACTTGAATTAGAGAGCGGACACCATGCTGAATGTTTAAAACGCACAACGTGAACCCTTGACCTAGTTTTTGACCCGGCATGACCCATCTTCGAACTTGGCCTAGACATCATCTAGATACAACTTCTGACCAAGTTTGGTGAAGATGGGATAACAAGAGATGTGTTCGTCAGAAACACAATGCCCCCTACTGCGCCGCTTTGAAATACAATTGCTATTTATCATTTGGCAGGTATATAAAAGTATCTCCCTTTAAAGCTTATTACTTCACTTGGATTTTGTTTTTTGACCTTGAAGGATGACCTTGACCTTTCAGCACTCAAAATGTGCAGCTCCATGAGATACACATGCATGCCAAACATCAAGTTGCTATCTTCTCTATTGTAAAAGTTATGGCCAATGTTAAAGTTTTCGGACAGACGGGGGGTGGGCGGGGGATGGACAGTCAGAAATGGCCAAGGCAGACATCGCTGACTACCAAGGCCTGTGGTTTAATTAAAGAGATCATAGCCACAGTTCATCATGTATCTATGGACATAAGTCCACAGGTAAGTAATGAAACCTACCATTCACAAATTAGTACAGGAAAGAAATGATAGTGATATAATTAAAAAAAAACTTTGACAAATCAATCATTTAAGTTATAAATAAACAAAATCCAAAATCTGTACAGTAACTGTGAAAAGAACTTAAATTTTTGGTAAGGAAATAAATAATCTGAGATTTATAATTATATGAATTACTTCCCTTGAAAATAATTGTTCTTTAAAATATCTCTATTTTTAGTGGCAAATAATTATAAGCCACTACCGTGACTGGTAACATTAAAGTACCTAAGATACTTGTATGCCCAAAAGTATCATTGTGTGCTTGGCTTGACCATAAAATGTCATTTTTGATTATGCTTCAGTTGTATGGTTTCATATATAAAATTTCAATTTATCTTTTGGCAGGTTAAGAAATTATCTCCCTTTTTAAAGCAAATTACTTCCCTTGATTTTGCTTTTTGACCTTTGATCTTAAAGGATGACATTGAACTTTTACCACTCAAAATGTGCAGCTTCATAAGATACACATGCATACCAAATATCAAGTTGCTATCTTCAATAGTTATGACCAAATTTAAAGTTTTCGGACGGACACACAGACGGACGGACGGACGGACTGACAGTTCAACTGCTATATGCCACCCTACCGAGGGCATAAAAACTATTTTAATTAGAGAGCGGACACAATGATGAATGTGTAAAACGCACTAAGTGACCCCATGACCTAGTTTTTGGCCCATGTTCGAACTTGGCAAAGAGATCATCTAGGAAAAACTTCTGACCAAGTTTGGTGAAGATCGGATGAAAACTACTTGAATTAGAGAGTGGACACCATGCCGAATGTTTAAAACGCACTAAGTGACCCCGTGACCTAGTTTTTGACCTGACATGACCCATGTTCCAACTTTTCCTAGACATCATCTAGATACAACTTTTGGTCAAGTTTGGTGAAGATCGGATTAAAACTACTTGAATTAGAGAGCCGACACCATGCTGAATGTTAAAAACGCACTACGTGACGCCGTGACCTAGTTTTTGACCCGGCATGACCCATCTTCGAACTTGGACTAAACATTATGTAGATACAACTTCTGACCAAGATTGGTGAAGATCAGATGAACACTACTTGAATTAGAGAGCGGACACTAAAAGTGTGACGGACAGACAGACAAGACAGACAGACTGACCGACCGACGGACAGTGCGAAATCTATATGCCTCCTGTTTAGCCAAGCTCCATGAATCCTTAAAAGGTAGTAGGAGATATGGTTAGGACCCTAAAACATTAGGCTTTGAAATATGACCTTGAGACTGACTCGTAGTTCTGCAAATCTTCCCAATGACACATTTTTTAGCCGAATTTCATGTACAGACTTTTGAGTATATTGGAGATATAGAAAGGACAAAAAAATTTCAAACCTTTGACATTTAATTGTAACCTTCTCCCAACATGATGGTCTCATGCTTCTAAGCTTCATCTCATTGACCTTAACATTTGAGGCAAGTTTCATGAAATGCATTGTGTGTATTTTGGAAGTTTCTGAGGTCCTTCCGCGCCTAAGGCTGCATTATGTGAGGACCCAGAGCGTGTCCCAGCACACCTACTTAATTAACTATTTGACACATGAAAATTTGGACAAATTTTGAATTATAGCAGCAATGCTCAGCTTTATTTTTTTTACTAAAAGATATATTTTATTTTGGTGTGGTCATGTGTTGTGGGGGAAGGCTGGAGTACCTGTCCAGATGGTAACTGTAGGAAATCGAGGTTACGCAGTAACTCTTTCTATGCAATAATTGTCAAGTTCCTTTCGCAGTAACTTTAAATTATCCAATAACTGTGCCACGGAGTATAGAGACACAACTCCTGGCGCGATCACCTTTTGGGGTCTTAGAAGACAACGCAACACACACGTCTAATATAATAAAATTCTTCACTTTATTGATTGATGCCAACATAGATAGATAGATAGATTTATTTCAGTATAATGACACAACATGATAAAACATATCTACATACTTGATAAAATAGTAAAACAATAGAGATGCATGAGAAATGCAACCATGTCATTAACATTACACCAAGGATTACACAAAAAAGACAACTTAATCTCTTATTTCCATTGTGGTCCTTGGATATTGATGGTATTGACATAGAGAGGCATGGGATGAATATCACAGATTTGAGTTATGAAAGACAATTATTGGCATAAAAAAGTAGACATATTAAAATGTGGGTAAATTACAAACTAACTACATGGATCTAAAAGGATAATTACATATTAAGATGAGTTTTAACTGACAACTTAAAAGTAGATATACTTGTAATATTCCTAAAAGCAGAAGGTAGTTTGTTCCACAGAACACAAGCGTAAAATGCAAAAGATTTAGCACCAAAACCTTTGACCTTGGGTAAAATATAGCACCCACTTTCACTTGACCTAGTCTTGTATGAATGAAGAGTGTCAAAGGGAACAAAGTTTTCACACATATATTCAGGAGCCAAACCATTTTTGATTTTGAAAACATGACAAAGGGTAGTTTGTTCCACTCTTTTTTGAACAGGTAACCAATTCAAAACCTTAAATTGTTTAATACCTATATGTGACATATGACCTAGATTGAGGACAAACCTTATTAATTTATTTTGTGTGACCTGAAGCTTATCTTTCCAAAATTTGGTAATACCATGACACCAAAAGCAACATGCGTAATCGAAATGACATTGGATTAGAGCCATGACCAGAAGTTTCTTAGTGTGGAATGAGAGAAAATCACGTTTTCTATGTTCAACAGATGTTAAATGACGTAGATGACGAAGACGTTAAGACTTGAAGACGTTAAGACGGTTATCTGCAAATAACAAAGTTACCTAGACATAATACAACATTCAATCAGACGCATGTATTATATAAAATACATGATTTAACAAAGGTCGTATAGGTCATGATACAAACAATATCTCATGAATACATAATTATACATTCCTACAGATCACACATATACAATCAATCAATTAACATATAACATTATGTGTGGTTTTCCAACAATCTAATCTTATTTAAGATATCAAAAATTTACTCATAAAATATTAGGAAATACTATCGATAAGGTAAAAGTAATTCTCTCATAAAACTGACAATTATGAGGTAACAAAAATATAACTTACTGCATATTGCTATATGTAGTCCCCAAAAATGATTAGCAGTCGTGCCAGACCCACTTGTTCCAGAGTCTACTAGCACGCGTGCCAGACTCACTAGTTTCAGAGTCTACTAGCACATGAGTGACCAACCTACTTGTTTCAAGGTTCTAAGTACACTGAAGAGTTGGGCGACTTACAATAGAAATTCAAATAATTAATATGCATGAATTCTAGGCCTGACCAATCGAAGTTCAAGAATGGCCCCTAAACATCAGATCTAATTATAACTTTTGCCTTATTTGGAGCATCCATGCTCACCTCGGAATGCCCTGTCTGTGTTTATTCTAACAACAACAGAGACACTTGCAGAGATTATAGCTGGGTGAAACTGTCATTTTAATTAAAATCTATGGTCCTAGCAGACAAGGTTAGGTTAGGGTTCAACACAAGACGCCCATTTATAAGTCCACACATGGCAGGTGGTTCCTGCAAGTCTTAGTCTCTCACAGTAACCACCAACCAAACTCACTGCTTCTGGAAACAGGGATTGAATCAGGTAGACTTCGTGAGAAGGGCATGAACCAACCACTGCGCTAACCCGACGGCCTATTATTGATGGATTACCAGCAGGAAATAAAGAATGCAAGAGATCACAATAACACATCTTTGAGCGATTTGTGCAAAGAATCATTGCCATCAGTTTGCAATTGATGTACTTACCAGAACATTTCTCAGGGCCTCGCTAGCCTTCACAAGTCGGTTTCTCGTATCTGGAATCATCACCTTGCACTCATTTATCACCTTGCACTCATTAATCACCTTGCACTCATTAATCACTTCAGTCTTGCACTCATTAATCAATTCAGTCTGCAATACAACATTAAGCATACTGTAATTAACTCTTAGTTTAGGGAAAGTACATTCTTGGGAATCCAGATTTAAACACACAATTAAAATGACTCTAAATTTTATCAATTTAAATGAGAGTAATATTTTCTTAGATTTTGAATCATTTGGGTCTATCTGATCACATGTCAAACAATTTTTTGTAGTTGTACCAGATGAAAATAATAACTTCCGTGGACTGTTACAGTTGAAATATTGGGTAAATTGCAATGTATACATTAAATGTAAGAATAATTAAGTTACACTAAGGACAACATCATAGGTACACATACATACACATAAAAACAATTCGTAAAGACTAACAGGTGCAATACTTAAAGGGGGACTGTACGATTTTGTCAAATATTGATGAATTTATATAGAATGTGTCAAAAACGTATTATACATATATTTCAATATAAATTAAAATAAAAGTTAAGAAGAACATGTGTCGAAAAATGCGAAATAAGCCAGATATTTAATTCTGAAATCGAAAAAGGCTTCCAGCCGAATTCGCCAGCATATATATAATGCATGTACAATGTGAATCTAAATTTAGATTTAGTGCAGATTCGTTCATAAGACACAAAGACACAATTTTGTTTCCTAACAAATACGAGTAAAAGTGTCGGCATCGGCTTTAACCAGCGCTAACTTTTCTTTGCTTCAGTTTATGAAATTCGTTTTCAATGTTTAATTTTTATTGCCTATTTTGTGTCATCGTAACATAATTTTATTAGTATATTAAAATTTAACACATATAAAAATCGTACAGTCTCCCTTTAAGCATCATACTTTGTGAGGACATAAATATGTTTCTAGTAACAAGTCCAGGACACTACTGGACTTAAAGTGTCCTGGCGACCCATCTGTTTCCAAGTACGTGGTCATCGGCCCCCTCTCCTCTCAGTTTCTAATACCTGCTTTCTAAGGATGTGATCATCAGCCCCCTCTCCTTTCAGTTTTTCATACCTGCTTTTTAAGGATGTGATCATTGGCCCCCTCTCCTCTCAGTTTCTCATACCTGCTTACTAAGGAAGTGGTCATCTTTTCCCTCTCCTTTCAGTTTTTCATACCTGCTTTCTAAGGACATGGTCGTCAGGCCCCCTCTCCTTCGAATTTCCCACCTTTTTTATAAGGACATGGTCATCAGCCCCCCTCTCCTTTGAATGTCCCACCTTTTTTCTAAGGACGTGGTCATCTTTCCCCTCTCCCTTCAGTTTCTCATAGCGTTCCTCTTCCTTGCCAACCTCCTTCTCATAGTATACATTCTCCTTTGCCAGGCTGGAAAATTGCATAAAAGAAAGCATGTGCTTAAAGTGTCGTCTCAGATTAGCTTGCAGTCCGCAAAGGCTAATCAGGGACAATTCTTTCTGCGTAAACTTGATTTTCATTTAGAAGAGACGTCCTTTAAATGAAAAATTCCTTTGATGACATATCGAACGTAAACCAATTTAATACTTAATGTCACAGTGACCTTGACCTTTGAACTAGTGACCCCAATTTCAATAGGGGTCATCTACTGTCCAAAGCCAATGCACATGTGAAGTTTTAAACCAATCGGAAAATTCGTTGACGAGTTATTGTTCGGAAACTATTTTTACACATATTGTGACAGTGACCTTTGACCTAGTGACCCCAATTTCAATATGGGTCATCTACTTCCAAGGCCTTCACATGTGCAGTATCATGCCAATCGGTCAATTCGTTGACGAGTTGTTGGTCGGAAACAATTTTTACACTTATTGTGACAGTGACCTTGACCTTTGACTTAGTGAACCAAATTTCAATAGGGGTCATCTACTGTCCAAGGCCAATGCACATGAAAAGTATCAAGCCAATCGGTCAATCCTTTCACAAGTTATTGATCGAAAACGAACTGGTCTACCGACAGACTGACATCCAGCAAAGCAATATACCCCCTCTTCTTGAAGAGGGGCATAATAAGCATAACTATTACAAAAGTGGACCATACATTTATAGGTTACTAAAATTTATGAAAAACAAATCGCACTGACTATTTTATGGTTTTCCACAAACTCCTCTTTGACATAGACATGGTTTTAGAGTCCTCTGATCCTTCTTTTTGAACTGGTAGATGACAAGGTCTGCAAACATACATTGCCTTTATTTCATTTTTATAGATCAAATATTATGTCTTAATACAATGTTTTACTTGTACAATAATAAGCCGTTTGCCGTTTGAATCATGCATTAAAGAAACAATTATGCATAATGACTTTTTAAAACGTTTGTATCCATCTGTTCATTTTCTACTTGGACATTTTTGCTAAAACGCTACTGACAGGTATGTCTTCAGACATGGACAGGTTTCTTCTGGAAAATCTCTTACCTACAAACATGAACTGAAAACCCAAAACTCAATAGCATTTATTATATGGTTCTTTAAAAAAAACTTAAGTGGTCCACTGTTAATAATGTTCCCTTTGTTCATGTCAACATTTGACTTTTGATGCAAACACAACAATTTTCCACAAAATCTTGGTAATAGATAAATATTATAAAAACACATATCAAAACTATTTCCTTTGTTAAATGACATGACTGTATACTTCATCTACTGAACAAGTGTATACTGGTAATGTTTACATTGTTAACTTTAAGACTTGTTATAAAATAAAACTATAGCTTTGTCAAAGACGTGACGTTTACCCCCACATACTGCATTGACACAGAATATTTTGCATGCTGTCTTCACAAAACATTAGAAGCTAATTTATGTCGATTTTTAAGAATTATTATGCCATTATCATTTATGGCCATTTTGACCTTTGAACTCTTGAATTCTTTCGCATGACACGCCGTTTAATGAATGTGAACAACATTAATGTACAGAGTCATTTCAAAATCTCACAATGGATGACATAGTTATGGCCCAGACAAGCTCATTTATGGCCATTTTTGACTTTTGAACTCCAAGTGTGACCTTGACCTTGAATATATATCGACATAATTCTTATGCATGACACATCGTCCAATGATTGTGAACACATTTACAGAGTATTTTTAAAATCTCATAATGAATGACATAATTATGGCCCGGACAAGATCAATTATGGCCATGTTTGACCTTTGAACTCAAAGTGTGACCTTGACCTTGGGGAATATCGACGTAATTCTTTCGCATGACACACCGTCCAATGATGGTGAACAANTTAGTGACCCCGTGACCTAGTTTTTGACCCGGCATAACCCATATTCAAACTTGACCTAGACATCATCTAGATACAACTTCGGACCAAGTTTGGTGATGATCGGATGAAATTTTCGGGACAGACAGAACGACCGACAGACCGACAAAGTGACTCCTATATAGCCTCATTACCAATGGTAATGGGTGTATAATAAAAAGTTAACTAAAAGTATTTCCAATACAAACAGGGTGAATATCAATCACTGTCTTTGTATTGGTATGTAATAACTGCGCATTTTCAAGACAAACTAGACTGACAGCAAGTGTCATACTGTCCACACCACAAATTTTATTGTTATTCAAATAATTTTACTCAAACATAATTCAAGACGTCAAGCTGTCAAGATGTAATGGGCAAAACCCTACGGTCACACTAACCAAATCCCATCTTGTCCTGGCTGCCTGTGCTGTCAGCCTGTAGTCACAATGCCATTAAGAACGGTTACATCTGTAGAGAAACACAAATAACAGAAGTTATTGACCACCAAGAATAACACACTTAATAATGGTTAGTCAAATGTGGGCTTTTCCAGAAACTATGTTATACTCTGTGTAAACACAAGTCATATCATCTCTTTATAATGGTGAATTTTAAATAATAATTATTAGGGAATAAGTGTACATAAAAAAATTAGAGCTGAACATTTGTAGAATTTTGTAGGTTGAGTGTGTTAGGAAAAGAAGATTATATCACAGTACAATATAACAAACGGCAGATCACAGTTTTATAATGAATCACAGAATATTAGCAACGCTCTGGGAAAAAGGTCTTAATTCATGCGCGTTTAGTGCCATCCCAGATTTAGCCAATGCAGTCACCACAAGCTAATCAGAGACAACACCTTTTCACCTAGACTGGATTATTTTTAAAGAAGAGATTTCCTTTAAACGAAAAATTCCATAAAAGCGAAAAATGTGTGTCGTCCCTGATAAGCCTGTGCAGACTGCACAGGCTAATATGGGACAACATTTTACAAACCTGCATTAAGCTTTGTTTACCTAGAGGAGCTCGGCTCATATTTATTGTAAATCATCTAAGGCATATCCATTCAATATGGCAAACAGCTATGTTTTTACAAACAACAATAAACTGTTGTCATATGGCAATGGCTTGTCTGCTATGACTAACAATTCATTTCATGCAAATATGTACTTCACATCAATGGAGCAATACAATTTATTCTCTGTGCACTCTGGAGGCTCTGTTAAAACAAACTTTTACAGTACAGTAAAATCATTATTATTTGTGTGACAATTATTTTTCGTTAATTTTGTGGGTTGACCAATCCACGAATGGAACACATACACATAAGAAAATGACAGATGCAAATTCTTCTTTTTTTCAAAATCAGAAATCCATGCATGTATATGTACATAAAAAGAGTTTATTTTTTAAACCACAAACTTGTATGCCGACTATAAATAATTTAACAGTATATAGATTAAGTTATTATAAGTACAAAGATTCTTATTTTTCTCTGATATTATGCTACTTTAATGTTTAAACAACATTTTAAACAAAACCTTAGAGGAAATACAATAATATTTTATTTTTGGAAAAACTATCTAGAGATTACCTGTGGTTGATGGTGCTACTGTGGTCCTTATGGCAACATCTGATTCAGAAACAAATTGGGGAACTGGACAGAAGCCAAAGCCCCCCCCCCCCCTGTATTGACATAACACCATAATGTCAGCGTCAGTATTACAACAACATGCTGCATCCTCAAGTCACTGGAATATCAACATACTTTCAATACACTAATTTACTGTTTCAGACAATCAGCAAAGTCACAATTCCTAAAAAGAAACTAGAGCAATGTCACAAATGTGATTTAACACCTCAACACTGCTTTGTCAGCTATGTTAAAATGCAAATTACTTGGAAATGTGTGGATAATTGGAGATGAAAAAAGTATCTTGCAAATCTATACTACATGGTGATGACTTATTTTAAGTTTCAACTGTTTTGTAAGTGGTTCGTACAGCTGTTTCTCATCTAGGCGACCGGATTCAATCCTCGTTTTTTGAAGCATGTAAGTTGAGTTGGTGATCACCATACTGGAGAGGTGGGGTTTCCTCCGGGTTAACACCACAACACAAGACCACACCTAAATTAAAAATATTTTCCTGTAAAAATACAAATGGCTGGAAAGTACTATATTCAAAATTCGTTCTGACTTTCTTGGGTCAAATAAATAATGAGGTAGGCGTGATGGGACACGCTTTGGGTCCTCACATAATGCAGCGTCAGGTGCAGAAATACATCATAACCTTCGAAATACAACATACGCACACGTTTCAGTTTGATCGCTTCAGAAATGGGGAAGTACTGAGCTCAACAAATTTATCTCAAACTCCAAACTCCCTGTCAAACATCATTTGTGTAATATATTAAATTGATATTTTATTTATTTTGTCAATATTTGTTTTATGAATTTCTGATTTATTTATGCATTAATTGTGTTAAGCAATTTCTTTTAAATACTTATCATCTGATACATTAGCCTTTTTCTGGGGAAACCAGGTTTATGTATGTATGTGTAAATTTTATTTAAAAAAAGTAAATTGACATAGTACTTATATACATAAAAGACTAGGTAGGGCAAAAAGCCGGAGGCATTGAATTCTAACGTCTTATACACTCGTTTGTTCGGACCAATTCCAATACGGTACCGGGACAAACTCTGTCGACCGGAACAAACTTCCTATCAGGCTACTGAGAATTTACGTCAGCGTAGAGTTTTACAACAGCATCAAAGAAAGCAGCATTAATTATAAAAGCATCGTCCAGAACTTTAAAACACTGCCTGTCCTCAATCATGATGAATTTTAACATGAATATGGACAGACAGTTGTTATTTCAACAAATAAACATCTTGTTTATAAGAAGGATATAGCAATCTGCAAGTACAGTGTTATTTTGACATTGTCATATACTTTCACAGCCCACTTAAACTGTCAACAATGTTTACATTAGTTAAGAAATGAAATAAAGTGTAAAATAAATGCCTTAATATTGACAATTATAATGTTACATTCTAATAATGGAGCTTATGCTACTTCATGGTGATAATGGTGTTCATTTAGTCTCTTGAAATGTGTCAATATAAATTTTTGCTAAAATCAATATTATTATTATGGACCAAAATTGGCTCAAACTTATTTCAAGCAACTAAATTTAGTAGCGCCAACATTTTTTGTCCCAGTCATGAGTAAAACCCCTGCAATATCCACATTGGACTCATTCGTTATCCTCTACAATCTTCGATGGAATGGGGAATATATGGAATTAGTTATACTAAGGTGAAATATCCTGAGCTCCAACGGGGGATTGAACCCCAGTCTCCAGAGTGCTAGTCAGACACTAACCGCATCGCTAAAGAGCTAGCCCAACATCAAGGCTCTTGGAAGTGACCTTATTCCACAACACTCCTCCCCATCTTTATGTTTCAAGGCCCAGACACATCCAGACACACAGCGTGACTTGCATCCGCATAGCCCTCCCAGAAACCATTAAGCAGCTCACACCCACTTTCTGAATCTCAGTTTGTGTTTAACTCGTTGCCATTAAAGTGAAAAATCCTGAGCTCCAACGGGGGATTGAACTCGGGTATCCAGAGTGGTAGTCAGACACTCGTGTCGCTAAAGAGCTAGCCCAACAGCAAGGCTGTTAGAAGTGACCTTATTTCACTGCAATACTAAGGTATTAGAAGATAATTTAATTTATCGCAATTTGATTTCTTTTCTAAATCCACTCAAACTTTGGAACAGTTAAAAATGTGTCATTTGGTTAAGGGTTACAGCATTCATGATGGTTTTATAACAACAAAAGAACATGAAAGTAGCATCTTTTATTATTTTTTATGCTATGTGCAAAATAGTATTTTCTCTGTAAAATATTACAAACATACCTACATACAAGCATTGCATATAGTTATATGCATTTCATATCTTACCGGTAATGTAGCATTTCCTATGCAGAGTATTTCATGTACAGCTTCTTGATGGGTACATTAATATAGTTGTCTACATGCATTTTATACAATTCTAATTGTTTTATATTTCAAGAATTATAGAAAAAAAACTGCATTTTACATACACACAAAATTAAGTATTTATATCATTTATCAATAAAATATTGCACATAAGAAAAGTAACTAGTACATGTACGTGCTGAATTGCATTGTGTTAAATAAACTGAAACTGATAAACATGTACACAATACTTGTGTGATAAACAATATTTATATTATGTGTAATGATTAGTAATGACGTTATGGGAGACATCAGTAAATATTTTAACAAGGAACCAGACTCTTAATTATTCATATGCTTTAATTGTATTTTGTATATTTCAAACATGTGTTTGATACTATTTACAAATCCAGACTTTAAAGGGCTTCTGTTTTTCCTCTGACAATGAATGATATACCGTTTAATCTCTTACATACTATTTTTAAAGAATGAATCATTTTTGGATTTGTAATTAAAAGAAGTATATCCTGACATTTAATATGAATAGGCATACTACAAATAATCTAGACAACAAATTAAAAAAATTCTTGGGTAAATGGACAGTACCAGAACAAGTGCATAATATTTTCTACTTCATTATTACATAATTTACACAGATAATTTGCAACAATTTTCATTTAGAACATGAGAGATTTTGTTTCGCAAGATTCTGTGAACTTCTATGCACTGGAGCCATCTGATATATATTTCCTCAGAAATATTGAACAAGAGTGCATGCATTTTTTTAGTAAATATTTAAGAATTCCATTTTGTATGACTAATTGGAATGTCACTGTTTTGAATTACTATTTGATAAATATGATTCTCTTCTATAGGGCTGGTTACTACTTTCTTAATGTAAGTTGGTGATATAAGCCATTGAGGTTTTTTGTTAAAATTGGGCTTGTCTTCAAAAATGTCAATTATACATTTATTTTTTATGTTAAATAATCCTTGGTACAATAGGAAATTTACATTTGTTCCAACATGTATATCCAAAGATTTTCAAAAAAATTTCTTTCTATTATAATATCTCTTACAAAATGAATACCACTTTCATACAGACTTTTAATATACAGGTAAACATGGAAATTTTTAATTTTAAAATTATGATTATAACATGGAGGCAATGAATCCAGAATATCATTGCAATTTATCATTGGCAGCTTTCAATATACCATATATAGTTTTTCAAGACATGGAGAAAACAAATATTTTTCAAGTGTTAACATATATTCTCAGCAAACATTTTACCAGTAATATTGTTTTAAAATCCAGTAACAATAACCAGTGAATAACATTTTTTTTCCTGACACTAATCTCTTAAGCCATGTTATTTTCATGTATTTTTCAAAAGAAGATACATGTATATCTATCATATTAAACTCATCTACGTTATATTCTTTAACAATTACAATTGAAAGTAGCATATAATTATCCCTTTAATTACAGTTTTCATGTCATTATACATTGAAGTACATTATTTAGAGCTCTAGACTTAAGTGTTTCATGTATTTCCACTGCTAACTTTTTCAATTTTGAACGAACCTTTATGTTTTGGTGATCATTGGAATGTTGGTTGATTAAAGGATTGTAATTAATACCATCAACATAGGATTTATTAAACAATTAACCAGTTGTTGACTGGTTAAGACCCCTTTAAGTAATTACCAAACAATTACAGGATTTTACCAAGTTGTGGCAGACAACTATAAAAATTCGGATAAAGATAAATTGCTCATTTTTAGCCTTTCCCCTTTTCCCACAATGATTTCTACCATATGTAAGCAATTTCTTCCTTTAATTGCCTATTTAAGTCCTGATTTAAGAGTTTAAGAACCTTATGTAGACCCCTATTAATTTTGTTTTGCAGGCATCAAATGAACTGCTGAATGAAAATTTTAATCATAAATAGCAATTACTTCATATCAAGTTTTGACCGTAGTCAGTTTCGATTGATATGGTGTGTGCAGCGGACCCTCGAAGAGAGGATCCAGATAATGTTGCAAAAACTTGTAATCCAATCCCATGCATATTTGATGCAATAAATAAGTTTAAACTAGCAATTACTTCCTTTGTTACAATGTTTGCAATACAAAAAAATGTCAGATAGCAAAAAAAAGAAGAAAACATTTCACCAAGATTGGAAAAATAAATTTAACATGTTATTCATTTCTCAATTAAAAAAGACAATCAAATAACAATTCTCACTTTACAAAACCCTTAGTTACATTGTATATATGAAGATTATAAACAATAATTAAAGAGACACTCATTCTAAATATTTATAAAAAATTAATGCAAGCAATTTAATTTCACTAGATTAAATCAGCAACAGTCAAATGCCTTAATATTAACAAGCTGGAAAGTAAATCAGAATCTTAAAGGAAGCAGACGAATATAAAGAAACTTGCTAAATAGATCAACTTGGTCAATGAACTCGGTCACTGGACAAACATGAAAATAAACAACACAACACTGAACTGTGACAATTTAAATCACACCACTGTCACACCACACAGTATTCTAAAGAAAACTATTTAAACCACACAATTGTTCAAAACAATACAATTTGTAATAAGAATTTAACAAATTACACTAAACTGGTATTAAAAATGCTATAAAAACACATATTTCTAGAAACTAGAAGTTAAGTCGGGTGCCGGTCAACTCGTACCTAAGTCAACTCGCACGGTAGTCAACTCGTATGTTTTTTGGTCGACTCGCACGTGGTTTTTGGTCAGCTCGCACTTATTGAAGTCAACTCGCACCCCCCCCCCAAAGAAATAGATGTAGGATATAATATGATCATTAGTTTATAAGTATAAATCATGGGGATGATGTTTTTTTTAATTATCTGAATATACGATAGTCAAAGTTAACGTCTCTTTTACACTTGTGGTCGAGTGTATTTCACGGGTAATATGTCTGCGTGTAAGGGGTGTGAAAGGTGTTATATACAACGTACGTTAATTAATCAGTTTTATTTTAATGTTTGTCACAACACGTGCAAACGGTTTTGTATACCGCGCACAATAATTAATTAATTGCAAGATTCAATTAAAGTTAATTTTTCTGGCAACACAGAACATGCGAAACAGGCGCATTGTATTCTATACTTAAGATTTCATAGATGATTACTAGATAAACAGATTGTAATTATTCATGCTGCACAATTTAATATTCAAATAATTCGTGTTTAACCTTAACGCATGTTATGTTGCAATTTTACTAATATTGGACAATGTTGTTTAAATATTAAATAAAATGAAGTTTTTCATCCTATAGTTTTTTTCATAAGAACTCATCTTGTATAACATTGGAATACCTTTACTATGCCTAAAATAATTTTATTCATCATCTGTATATGTTCTATCAAAACACTAACACCATATTTGATTAATTGTAAACTTAATCATTTTCTCGTACAAGTTAATATTTAAATTCATGTATGTATGCACATAATCTTCACGCGATTTATATGATACTTACCTCTATGTATTTGTACTAACGTTGACATTATGATACGCATAACTATTTGTAAATGACAACAAACTGTTAAGTCTACGTCAATAAAACATCTGTCTGTCCGTCCGTCTGTCAAATACGAATTTTTTAATAATAAATAAGTGACGCACAATGTATGTACGTACATATTGTAATGCTTTGTTATTTTGTGAAAGTATTGAAATTAAAAGTATTGAACTAAACTCTAAAGTGTTTTTCATGTGTGTGTATCCATAAAAAAACTCATCTTGAACCCATTAACACATCAATAGTTTGAATGAGGTGCGAGTTGACTTAGGTACGAGTTGACTACCATGCGAGTCGACCAAAAACATGCGAGTTGACTACCGTGGGAGTTGACTTAGGTACGAGTTTACTGTAAACCGTTAAGTCTATAAGTGTGACAGTCCCCTTCTCGAACAAGTGCACTAAATGCGCATTACATGCGCTTTTAATGCGCATTAAAGCGCATGTTACTGGCACCGTATTTTTTGCTTAAAAAATACGGTGCCAATAACATGCGCTTTAAAGCGCATTAAAGCGCATTTTAATTAACAACGCATTTTTTTCTGTTTAAATAATACACTTTTTGGGTGTATAAATGCACTTGTGTGTTTATTTTTAAGTGTATTTTCCAGTGGAACTAATTCGCTTAAGTACATTTGTTTGGTTAAGTGTACTAAAAGCATTATTATAATGCACTAATACGCTTACCATTTTTTGTACCCCAAAAAGTACACTTCAAGCGTATTTTAAGCGTTTTAATTTACTTAGGAAAACATGAAAAATACACTTAAGTACGCTCTAGTGTATTTAAAAAAAAATGCGCTCTAGTGTATTAAAAAAAAATACGCTCTAGTGTATTTAAAAAAAAAATATAAGCTCTAGTGTATTAAAAAAAAATACGCTCTAGTGTTTTTTTTGTTTTTAAATACGCTCTGATGTATTAAAAAAACAATTACGCTCTAGTGTATTTTTAAAAAATACGCTCTAGTGTATTTTTTAGTGTATAAGTGCACTTAAGTGTATCTTTGAAAAATGTCTATTTAAAAAAACCAAACAAATTCATTTCGATATGAAAAGTGGCCAGTTTAAATATGATCCGAAAGAATGACAGCAAATAAACTTTGTAAATAAACACATTAATTAATATGTCATAACATTTCGAAGTTTTTCCGGTGTTTAAAGCGAGTTTTTATCAGGAAGTTGGTTTTTACTGTGATTTCAGTAAGTAAGTTGAGAAACACACACTCGTTAGGTTTTCGCAAACCAAAACCTGCTCGATAAGTTTTTGATGGTGTTTGGCAAGTTGGTTTTCTGTGGGTTAAAACGCTGTTTTTTGTACCAAAGTATGTTTAAGTCTTTTACGATTTTGTGCTGATATGTTACAGTAAAAAAAGTATTTGCCCCTTGCGGTTTAAAGGGAAAAAAACACAATATGCAGGAAAATCATCTTTCTAAGTCAAAAAAAGTACAACACACAAAAAATATGAACATAAGAATTGTACACTTCATTATAAAATAAGACATTTGTGGAAGATTGTATGGAAAAGACGATTAACCCGGGTTTTCGACAGTGGGTCAATTATTTAGATTGCAGCTGATGCAGAGAACTCGATCACAGCTGTTGGAGGCACCTGAACCGCAGTGGCCGGAGGAACTTGGACTTCAGCAGATGGAGGGACCTTAACCGAATATGGTGGTGGGACCAGTACAGCAGACATAAGGGAACACGACCGCAACCGCTAGGGGGACCTGGATGGCAGCCAGTGCCTAGACCTGATATTGGCGGGTAGAGGGACCTGGAAAGCAGCATGAGAAACCGGGAAAGCAGGGGCTTGAGGGACATCTACCACTGATGTTGCTTGTGTCCTTCTCTTCTTGATGATCTTGAAAGCGAGTTGATCTGTAAAAGATAAACATGATATCACACACTATCAAAAGGGCGAGGCATTCTTCAAACCTGTTAATTTGTAAGGTTTTTGTTTCACTTAACTGTGAAATATTGCTGTAATGGTAATCTTGTTGCGATAACAATTAGAAATTTAAATCAATGCAAGTTTGTTTGCTTGTTGTTTTTGTTTGTTTTTTTTTGCAATTTTAATCCTGTGATCACATGTGACTAAACTCTTTTCATAAAAGAAATTGCGTTTTGTAGAAAATACAGTTTGAAAATGTACCAAGATGCGTGGTCTCATTTGGCTGTCTCGGCTGGCTGGAAGTGTGATGCCTTTTAAATGCAATAACCTGTATAGTTTTACCTCTCAACAAATCCAGCTTTTCTTGGTCAAGCACAGCCCACTCCTGCTCCACTCCAGTTGGCCAACTCTTGAAAGGTTAAAAACCTGGTGTTAAAGTCCATACATCAGTCAGTATCCCCCTTTTGCTCCCTTTTCTGGCAGGTGATGATGCACATTCTTTCCTCAGGTTCTTCCGATCAATGTAAATTTCGCCTTGGGGCAAGAGTTTAACCTTCAAAATCAAAATATAAAAGTTCTCATTAAATGTGAGGGAAAGAAATCTACTTGATTATACAATTTGTGTTCGTAATGTACAAAACATATAATATCTGTATTTATACAAAATAAATCTTTGTGTAATATTGAATATCAACCTTAAGCCGATAATCCTTTTCTTTGATAACTTGTTTATCGTTGTTTTTGTCCTGTCAACAAACATTATCTACGTGACTCGGATATAGTTAAATGGTTTAATTTCATATGTTCGACAATAAAACACTCATCTGAATGAAAATTTTCCGCTTGTTCGAAAAAGATGACAACACAAATCCACCAGCTTTACTACATTTATAAATATAAATTTAAACCGCTTAAACCCAACTGATGTAGCGTTTATGTTCATCCTCTTGGTAAATGATGCGTTTCACACCGGTGTACACATTATTTTAGTTACTGGGTTACCATAACCTATTTTTAGAGCGAGAAAGTTATATAACGATCCATCAGTTTGATTATATGCGTACAGGCATGCGGTATATATACATGTAGGAAGACGGAGCTACGATTTAAACAGTTCATAAAATAAGCGTGAGTATCGAGAATTTAAACGCTTGCTTTTTATGTTGCCTTATGTATTGAAAATGTAATTTATGTACAGTTTGAATCGTTCAGTTATATGGCGTTATTATACTTATTAGTTTTCAATGTAACTGAAATTATCACATATTTTCGCGAGTGTAAATAACACAATGTGTATCGAAATGTACATAAACATGTTCGTACGTAAAATTATCTTCACGTATGACAGAGTATATTGAAGTAAAAATATGTATTGTTTATGGTGTAGCATTGTGGCATATACATGTAGTGGGTGTGGGAGTGGGGCACATCATTCAAGCAAATCCGTGAAGGTTTATTTGTGTTTATTGACGCTGACCAATATAGTCATGACGGAAAAGACTAGGTTTGAATCAATTGATAGCCACATGGACTTGCGTCCACGAGACGGTCTTGGCAAATGCAAGCATGGTCAGTAATTGTATAATGAAATTAACAGTAACATTTGAATGACCAATGAAAATCTTGCATCGGAATAATAAGTGATTATGATTGGACATAACTATTGCATCAGCGTGAATGAGTACTTGCGAGAGGACAGAATTCCCACAAATAGTAAATGAATGTTATATGAAAAAGGGAGACAATAATTTGACCTATACTACATGTATATAAATGTAGTGGGGTAGGGGTTGGTAAAAACTCAAACGCCTTCCAAGGTTCAATGTTTATGATGCGCCGAAAGTATATCGGCAATTATATATGTGATATATATAATACAGAAACCTACAAGTACAAACAAAATTAAAACACACCTCAACCTTACAAACACAAATACAATATTCATAAACAATTAAATTCATTTGCAATGTAGACAAATAAATAAATGCAAATACAAATAACTTTAAACTCACCAGGTTGGTAGAATATGATATACTCGAAGTTAAATTTAAACAACAAGTGCTATGTGTGTCTTGCGACAGCTGAAGAGCAAAAAAAAACCATGGTCAGCACTTTGAAATCAATTTTAGTGGGGTTTTATTATTGACCAATGCAAAACTTGTATATGTGATTTCTCTCATTCTCACTGGACAAAACATTTATGACATCACAGTACATGGCTGGACGCACACAGGACAGGGAACTGAATCTCACAAGAGACGCAAATGGACACATACAAGACAAGAGACATAAACACTAATACATGAGACATAGACACATATAACTACACAGAGTGACCTATCCTACATAAATTTTACGAAAACAGCAATAAACAACTAAAGTGTAAAGCTAAACTTACAGCAGGGCGCTTTAAAAATCAAAGCACTGTATTCACTTTAAATGGAAATCGTTTCAGTAATTTGCTCTACTTGTTCGATTATGCAGAATCACTTCTGAAATGTTCTAGATCTGTCGAAAAGTAAAAATGGTCTCACTACTTTTGACAAATAATCAAATATTTCCATTCCTATTCTTCACTCGTCTTTTTCTGTGTTCTTTTGTCTGACTATCCTCTTGAGCTTAAGTAAGGAGTATACATACTAGTAACTCGAAAAAAACTGACTAGATTCAAATGATTGTTCATAGTTGATTGATGCTCATGTTGCACATTGAGTGAGCTTCAAACAAAGTACAGAGTACAAGGGTCATAACTCAATATTCAGTATCGTAATAATCATCAATGTACCGGTTTTGTGACCCACCAGTTTCAGTGATCCTTTCACTGTGTGTGCTTACTTGTTTTATATATCGGACGGTGCCCTCGTATCGGAGCGGATCCTCGATAGTATGCTTATAAATGCAAATAAAATTCCAAGTAAACAAAACGTACATATCATTTTTGTGAACTTTAACATAACAAGTGTACTACTAATGCAACGCTGCATAATGCAGAAATATATGATCTGACACAAGTTCTTATTACATACCATATTTTATTATGCCCCCCCCCCCAACTTTTGGGGGGAGCATATAGTCGCCGCTTCGTCTGTCCGTCCGTCCGTGCGTGCGTGCGTCCGTCTGTCCATGCACAATTTTTGTCCGGGCTATTTCTCAGCAACTAATGACCGGAATTCAATGAAACTTTATGGGAAGCTTCACTACCAAGAGGAAATGTGCATATTATCAGCCGGTTCTGGTCGGATGATTTTTCACAGAGTTATGGCCCTTTGAAATTTTCCATTGTACATATACATGTAGTGCAATTCTTGTCCGAGCTATTTCTCAGCAACTTATTACGGGAATTCAATGAAACTTTATGGGAAGCTTCACTACCAACAGTAGATGTGCATATTATCAGCCGGTTATGGTCGGATGATTTTTCACAGAGTTATGGCCCTTTGAAATTTTCCATTGTACATATAGTGCAATTCTTGTTCGAGCTATTTCTCAGCAACTTATTACGGGAATTCAATGAAACTTTATGGGAAGCTTCACTACCAACAGGAGATGTGCATATTATCAGCGGATTATGGTCGGATGATTTTTCACAGAGTTATGGCCCTTTGAAATTTTCTATAAACTGTACATATAGTGCAATTCTTGTCCGGGCTATTTCTCCCCAACTACACGAAACGCGACCGTTTAAACGTTTAAACGTGATACGGTCGCGTTTCGTGTTTTGCTACAAAACAGTAAACGTTTAAACGCCAGTCAATATCAATATAATAAATAGCGGGGTGCAAATAACGTAACCGAATTTCCGTACGAACTATATCGATGACGAAATGCGAAATCCGGGCACTACCGAATTCGGCAGTTACGTATTTCTTATTGGTTAGCGGATGGCACGGACATGAACGGAAACTTACGGAAAATCTACGCTACTTTCCGAAAATCTTACAACTTGGCAACGAATCGGTGCATATGCCGCCATCTTGAAATATTTTAAGTGATTAATTAGCAAAGTAAAGCACTGTGGTAGCATGTTGAAAAGCAATATTTTAACCAAATTATATATTGATAACGTTTTTGCTAGTTAACTGGCTTTTCATTTTCTGCAGTCAAACGATATGCACATGGTATTTCATGTGCAAAATACGTACATTTTTTTGGAGTGTCGTTTTCGGATACAGTATTTTGCGTCGATTTTACATTATTTTCGACGTTCTTTAAAATGTTTTTATCGAATGACGAATACACGTGTGAACTGATACGGATGGTCTGGTTTATGATATTTTCTGGTTTTAATATGACGTCATTGCGCGAATGGGATATGCACTGAATATAACTTCCGGAAATAATTACTACTAATCAGTTTGGAAATGCAATGGTTCTGAAAACTTCTGATGCTTTTAAAAAGGACAGAAAATACCGTTTAAACGGTGACGTTTCGTTTATTTCATTTCGTTTAAACGTTAAGTAAAATCTGTAAACGTGATACCCTTAGACTTAGCGATAAATTAATAAACACGTGGAATATTTCCAGGAACACTATGATAACCGGTAATTTTAATTTTGGTTCGACAAAAAGAGTATATTTCTTACGATTTCAGTGACAACAATGAAGATATATTTCTGCGGCAGCATAACGGCAGGCCGCCAGGATGCTGAAATATATGAGCGACTAATTGAGAAGCTTAAAAAATACGGAGAGGTCCTTACAGAACACGTTGGCTCGAAAGATGTCGAAAAAAGTATACAACATCACCACCACTATCACCATCCCCACTGCCGTCACCACCACTATCAATATCATCATCACCACTACCATCTCTACCACCACATCATTTGTGTCATGTTTAATAGTGAAAACATAGAACTTTATAATATATCTTTGTATGTTTACGTTGAGAAGTGTTCTTCCAGTATCGCGTGAACGCCTATACACTAAGTATGATAGGCTATTAGGGTAATAATTATTATTGATATGATCGGTTGTGTGAAATGGTATATTGAGGTAGCTATATTAACTCGTCTTACGAAGGAATATTAAGATTGTTTGCGGTATTATACAGGCACCGGATATAAACATTTTGAACGTATAACTGCTTCTTCAGTGCCTTACTAATGTGTATGATAAAACTGAAATCGAAAATGTTCAGTTTATTTGTTAAAATAATTCGTTATTTCAGTTACATGTATTATATTTATGTGTTTTCAGATGAGAAAGATATGACTGACAAGTACATACACGATCGAGATGTTCAGTGGCTGGAAGAGAGTGATGGTAAACGCTCACCTGTTATTTCTTAATATATTTTCAAATTGACGTACTGAAGCTGCGTTAGATAAGTTTGCATTAGTGGTGATGGGCAAGGCATGTTCCAACAACCCATCCGTTTATTTTAAACTAAGCATTCTATTTGATTAATGCTTGATATTGTGCCTGAAACTTAACTATTAAAACAATGCATGTAATTTGCGCTTCATGCACATTTAAGACGACCGACGTACTCATACGAGAGTGCACCGGACTGACTACACGTGCGAGAATCGCGGGTTCTAGTCTAGCCAAATAATGTGTATTCGAATTGGTTATGAAATTATTTCTACAACTGCCCGACTCATTATCTTACCGTGATAGGACTGAAATACTGCTGAAAAGGGCGAAAAATGCAAAGAAACAAGTGTACCTTTTTTATTGAGTGATAGTTATTGATGACTAATTAAATACCGGTCACCAATACATTTTTCTAAATTGCGAACACACGAGTGGTTATTCTTGAGCATAAGTGTATTCTGTATACTTAAGTGTTACAATATGTTGGTGAACACAGTCCAAAGATTAATTCCATGACCTAAAAAGGAGCGCGTTTTATTGAAATACCGGAAATGGATCCATGAGTAATGGTAGTACCTCTATCTATATCATAGCGTATTATACTATCATATTGGTTATTGCTGAAAAAAGCAGGTGGATATAACGTCTCTACGAAATATGACATTTGAAGAAACAAATGAGAGTTGGGCTAGATGATTTACGCTGTAGGTCCGTGATTCATAGGCATTGAACTTAAAGAGTGAAAAGAAACAAATATATAGCTTAAAGAATTGGATTTTTAAACAAAGATATGCGAAGCAAGGCTATGGAAACCAAATCCTAAGTCTTGACGGCACTTGGTTTTTGTTGTTCATGATTCCAACATTATGTCTTTCATTATTTTTAATGCAGCGATGTAAAATGGCTGAAAATGCGATAACCATCAAATGGTGTCTGAAAATAATCCAATGACGTTATTATACTGCGTGTGTTCGATGTATTGAACAAGGTGGAAATAAGGCTAAGTATTCCATGAGAATGACTTCAATCGGCAACGAAGGCGTCAAAATGGTTTAAAAGTCAACCTTGTATAATTTCAGTTGTGGTAGCCGAGGTGACCCAGGTCTCTCTCGGAGTGGGGTACGAGATAGGACGGGCTGTAGCTATGGGCAAGAAGATACTGTGTCTCTACAGACCATCGCCCGATAAACGTATGTATTGATAAAAAGTATAATTGTTCCCTGATTTATTTCATGTATAGTATCTTTATAAAGTATGAGGTATATTTTTTACCTTAAAAGGCAGTGTTTTATTAACGTAGTATAAGCTGTAACTATTTTTAGCTCGGCTGTTTTCGAAGAAAACCCGAGGTATTGTCATAGCCAGATCGTCTTCCGCCGTCCGCGTCGTCCGAAAATTTAAAATTGGCCATAACTTTTTCAATGTTGAAGATAGCAAATTGATATTTGGCATGCATGTGTATCTCATGGAGCTGCACATTTTGAGTGGTGAAAGGTCAAGGTCATCCTTCAAGGTTAAAGGTCAAAAATACAAAATCCAGCACCCACAGCCGAGCGTTGGCGCCCGATATGCGGTGTTCTTGTTTATAAAGTGATGTAAATCCTGACTGCCTAAACAGTGTAATTACAGTTGTTGTTGACTATTTTACCCTGCATTTTATACTTTGATAATTTGTAAGAATTAAATAACTATATTAAGAGAAACCGGAAATTTAAGTATGGTTTGTTATTACTTCTATTTTTATTTAATTTGAAATAATATATCAACGTCACACGCACTGACGCATTTTTTTTTTTCTAAAACACAAAACAAACAGTTTAAGATCCAATTATCCAAATATGTGACAAGTACAAAATGAATTGCTTTGATTAACTTAACGTTAATTAGCGGTGACAGGTTTAAAATATGACAGGAATAAAACAAACATCCGCATCCATTTAGTAAATGTTTTCTTAATTTCTTTTTTGCAGGTCTGTCTGCCATGATATCTGGGGCCCACAACGGCACCACATGTGTCGTAAAGAACTACACCGAAGAAGAGGCCGGACAAATATTTAAGGACTTTCTTATTTAAAAATTCCGACGTAAAATAGTCAGTTGACATAATCAGATTTGTTTCAAAGTTGTGTTTACACGGATGTAAGATTCTAATAAGTTACAGCAATTATGTATAAGTATAAGTTTACTTCAAATATAACCAGGTAGGCAGCTGTTAATTTCTGTTTAACACGCTTTGTATTATACAAGTATTAAACTCATAATAATTGTATATTTGTAAACGGCTCATATCCCCAGTAGACGTCACAAAAGAAATACAATTTTAATACATTTAGATTCAACTTATTTATTTCATTAAAGAGCACAAACCCACAAACATTTGGATAATATATATTATATTTATATCATAAGTAAACGAAAATACTGATTTCTTTACACATATAATAGGTTACAACAAGAGCTTTTATCAACAACATTTGAAAACTTGTGTGGTATTTTTGGAAAGGTGTATTGTTAACCAAAAACTATTTTAATGCCAACACACTTAACCTGTTTTGAGGAATGACAGAAAGTTAATTGTAATGACATTATGTATCAGAAATTAATGCACCAATACCATAACTAATAAGTAATGCATTAAAAATTATGTTTTTCTGTTGCAAGAACCCACCTTAAATGATGACATTGATTTTGTTTTAGAATAATATCGCGTTTTACCATTTCTACGTGCAAAAAGATACAAGAAACCGTCGGAGACGGGTGATGCTCCCCAAAGTTTTTTTTGTCACAATGTTGCACTATATATTCAGATAAAAGGAAACGTCTTGAGGGGCANACCAAAATAAGTTTATATTACTATTTTCATAAACTGTATTAAAATATTTGGCTATATAATATCTAATAGCACTCAAGGCGGATGACAAAACCACTTACCTCTTTGTCTGTTTTCAATTTGCCAAACCATCGAATAACTTTGCTTGAATGTCATATTAATGTATATTAAATTATGTTTACGAATATTTAATGTTATACTACGACTCCAGAACTCATCGTACGATATCCAATGGATGCTACTACATTAGATGATACAGGAATGCTTTACACATGCATATTACATATTAGACTATTCGTGCATTGTTGTTATATACTCAATCATAATCAAATAGTTAAACCTTTTACATTTAAAGGAAAGACATGAACGAGTATTGTCGTATAAATACGATTAATAGTCTGCTTCCTTCTTTATCAGGTTATAAATACAATCATCTGAACCAGAAGTATATTTATATCCACTAGTGTAGGCTAGAAGAATTATTGTAAGCTTTATTGCTGAATAATTGTTGTTGTTGTTGTTGTTGTTGTTTTTGTATTTGAATAGTTACTCAGTTGTCCGAAACAAACTGCTTTGCAAATGTTTTAAAACGGGATAACGGTAAATACTTAATCACTAGTGAAGCCGTTCATTGTCTATTTTCCAATTTTCTATCTTATTTTAAGCTGATCCGTGTTATTTTCTACTTTTTAATGCTTGATTTTCAGTAAAAAATTAAATCATATAAAAAATAGCCATAATATTTAAATCAACCTTCATGACTAGGTGGGTAATAGCGACAATGATATGATAGAGCTATGCTCGAAACACTTTGCGGATGTTGGCCCGTAATACAGATACGCTTGGTCAATGACCCTAATGTATCTAGACAATATTTATGTTTGGATATAGGTAATTTCAATTGGCTTTACAACACGTCATATGAGGTTCATATCTGCATATAGCTAGACGCNTTTATTAGTGTTCCGTTAGTTCCGAATGTGCAGGCTTGGATTACTATTACCTTAACGGGAAATCTTTCCGCTTCAACAATTAGTACTATGAGGTATTCATTAAAATGCTTTAGACATCTCGTTTGGCTGTGGACGTCGGAAGAGAACATGTTTCCGACAGCGTAATTTCTTAAAAATCATATTTAACGGTAATCAACTGTGACATTTTGGCCAATAATAGTTATTGTTTTAAGAAATTAGACAATCTTATAATGTCAAAACAGTGTCCGTTTCTGCATATTCAGGCAGTACAAGTCGATATATATGTTGTTGGTTGTTTGTGCAAAAATCATTAAAGCCGCGCTCTGGAAAAAACGGTCTTAACCCTTTCCGCCTCGACTGGATTGTCGTATAGAAGATACTTCCTTTAATCAAACAATTCCATAAAAGCAGAAAGTATCCTCCCTGATAAGCCTGTGTGGACTGCACAGGCCTGTCTGGGGGACACTTTGCGCATATGCATTAAGCACGGTTTGTTTCCAGAGCGCGGCTCGTATGACACCTTATCTACTAAACTACTTTATGTTTTTTATTACGTCTCTGTGACATTTATACCACATTATTTCATTATGAGCTGCTACTTGATAATGCGAGTGAAGTTAACACTTTGCATGCTGGGAAATTTGTCGTCTGCTAAAATGTCGTCTGCTGAATTTCTCAAATTAGCATTTTGTTTGATTTTTTTTCAAAGAATACTATCAGAATAGCAAACAGTTTGGATCCTGATGAGACGCCACGTTCTGTGGCGTCTCATCTGGATCCAAACTGTTTGCAAAGGCCTTCAAAATTCGGTTCCAGCCCTGAAAGAGTTAAAACGCATTTCTTATAATTCAATACGCAGTGTACATATTTTATAAACATTATTGAGTGATTAAGCATTTTCGATCAAACGCCTTGTAAAATGCGTTTCGTTAACAAGTATCTATTTTCAGTCGGATAAATGGTAGGTCGTAAGATATTCATAAGAAATGAATCATGCAATTTATCGACCGAGAACAGCATTCATGCAGTTTTGTTGGTTTTGTAATGTAACTTCTATAAATGCTAGTTTGAAGAACTCAATTAATATAACCCAAATCAGTAATTTATGCATCCTAAATCAAAACCTTGTGTAGATCTATGACCTTTTATAAAGGGAAATTATTCTGTTTTGTAGATAATATCTTTGCTCCGAAGATAAGACAGTATGATAATAAAATGTAAAAATATTTTCCCCAAAATTTAATATTATTTAAAATAGAGACATATGTTAGCTTATTTAAGGAACACGCAAAAACAATAATATCGGGGTATCTCAATACACTGACAAGGATAAATATAACTTCTTAATACCTGTGCTGTGGTGAAAACTTCCATATGTCATAGACACATGACGTAAATTAAAGGTTCGCGTTTATTTGTGCGTTATAATCCCCAACGGTTTTGAGGGATAGTGTTTGAATTTGAGCTGGTATATCTATTTCTAGTTGTTAAGTATCTCGCCCACAGAATTATTTCAAGTTTAAATTGACCCCAGATAAATTACCATAAAGTTTGTATTTAATTTATTTTTAGATAGACATGTTGAATACTCGTTACATCATAGCCAGAACATTCCAGATTATGAATTAAATTTGGTCGTTGAATAATATTTGTTGTCCTAGTTTTGGAGGTTTATGAGAACTAGCTTTAACATAAGTCTACTAGGATCTTTAGCTATCATTTGTGAATACTTGCAATGAAATAAACACGTGTTGTATCAAGTTGTAGGCTGTGTGTGCGTGTGTGCATCCGGTACCTGCTTTCCTATGGGATCCATGTTAGGGGACCAGACTTTCCCTAAGACCACACGTAAAGGTCTTTTCGACTGGATATCCTTCAATAACGCAATAAAGTCATCATCCACGTGCTCGTCCTAAAACCAATTATTTAATATTGCTAACCTGGGATGACACTTTGCGCACATGCATTAAGCCCAGTTTTCCTAGAACGAGGCTCATACGATCACGTAAGATAAGATATCATGTTGCAAAACCAAACACAGTGCACACACATGTAGTCTGTGTTTTTTTTTTTAAATAAACAGTTCGAATTAAGAATGGTTGTTTATAACGAATCAGTTGTCACAAGGGGAAGGGACTGATGTTATTTGGTTTGGATGATGTTTGTCTCCCTTTAGTACATATATATAGTAACACAAAACAATGCAAACGAAAACTTGAAAGCGCTACCGACTCATACAAACTTTTAAATTGAGCCTCGCTCTGTGAAAAGGGGGTTTAATGCAGACGCTTAAAGTGTCGTCCCAGATTAGCCTATGCAGTCCGCACAGGCTAATAAGGGGCGACACTTTCCGCTTTTATTTGATTTTTTTTTTCGTTTAAAGGAAGACTCTTGACGAAAATCCAGTTTTGTACGGAAAGTGTCGTCCCTGATTAGCCTGTGCACAGGCTTATATAGGACGACACTTTACGCAAATTCATTTGACCCTCTTTTCACAGAGCGAGACTCAGAGTGCTGATACTGCAACGTGTAAAACATTTACTGTGAATCAGAAATTAAAACAATTGAAAGCGTTTGTACAGCGATTAAATTAAATTATCTCCGGAATGTGATGTTAATTTTGTGGGTTCAGTGCTTCATCGTTGGTTGCTGTTTGCGTTTTCTTTTAATTTAGTAAGGTATTTGCTTGGATCAGAATCTTTACCTAGTATTGTTTTGCATTTTAACAACCAATCGATCCTTTTGTCCGAGCATTGTTCAATTACATAATTAATTATATGATGAGTCGATAGTACATTGTTTTTCAATTGTAAATCGCATTTTGACTGTACTTAACTCCTTTAAATATAAAATTGCAGCCTGTAATTTAATGGGTTGGTTTGACTTCAAATTCACTACAGAGACAAGATTTTAGTTCGCATACAATATCATATAAAAAATAATACTGTTCTCCAAAGTCAATGTAGTCCAGTCCTATTTTCGGATTCTTTTTTATGAAATCCAGCACCATTGTCGCGCCCGCATGTGTCAGATGGTTCCGGCCAATCTGAAATGAACAGGGGCACCATTCAGCACAGAAAGGGCTGGTTGCCAAAGGCCACTAGCAACCATCGCATTAGAGAGGGACCGTAGCGGCTTCTTTATTGGAATTTATCAATCACATTTGCTAAATGACTATGTACAATGATAAAGTTACATAAATTGACAATCACAACACTTCACATTCTGTAGCAGTTACAACCGTATTTTTGAAGAATATAGCTTCAACACTTCATTGTTTGACTACAATACATTGATATATTTTTTTGATTACTTACAAATACGATGTTATGATACTCGCATGTAACTATCATTTATTAAAGAGCACATTAACTGTTTGCTCAAATTGATCCGTGAATTGTCCAGTTACAATCGAGAGCAATGAACATTCTAGGCACTGGGTTTTTACCTTCAACTTTTTCAGCGTGTTGTTTTTGCGCATGCCTGTAAGGAAGCTCGCGACGCACCTCTCGGAGAGCCTGTTGCACGAGATGTCGAGCTCTCTTAGAGACTGGTTCTTTGCAAGAGCCGCCGAGATGTTGGTTGCACCTTGCAGGTACAGACCGTTCCAGGAGAGATTTAACACCTCCAGGTTGATGTTCTCCTGCAAGAAAAAGTGTATTTACCATTTTGTTAGTACAAAACGATGTTTTCGTTTAGTATGACGATTAACTAGCCGCCATTAGAAATATTGTTCTTTGCGCATGTACTTACGTAGCAGGGGATTAGCCCGCTCATCCATGGGAAAGAAAAGTTAAGCATGCTCGTGAACAAAAATTCGTATAATTTTATTTTAAGAGAAAGAGTCGTGCATTTCTGCATTTTTCAGGTTTTTCAAGCAGTGCAGTTAATTGATAAGTTACAGCATCAGAACTAAAGAGGTAACGTATACTGTAAAGAAACGAATTGAATGAAAAGATAAGGAAACTCATCAGTCCCTATGATATTCAAACCGGGGCCCATGGGTTTCAAAGGCTATCGTCTTAACCTCTGGGAAACAGTAACACTCCAAAATATGCAATCGTTTCGCGTTTGTAACGCGTTATCTCGCTTTCAAATGATTGCTCCTTAACAAAAATGTATCTTCAATATGTGTCTATATCGTTAGAGTTATTTCGCTTCCTGGTGTCACTTTGTAAATATGTGAACATGTCCCTTTAACTGAACTACCACCAATACCATAAACTTGCACTTACCGCCAAAGCCTTTCCGATAGCAGCTGCGCCTGTTAGTCGAAGATGATTACAGCTTAAATCCACCACACGGAGAAAGTCGTTCTGCGCTGGAAAAAGATGTAGTAAAAATCTAAACCTATTATAATTAAATCACTGTATCCCTGACCGAATTCTTTGACATATATATTTTTTTTGATACAGTTTTCTTTAAAAATCAAGGATTCACCCAATTAAACAGTACGGGTCAAACATATGGCTCTCTAATGCGGCTGTATTCCATTATTCTCTTACATGGATTCAACAAAAGTTAAATTAAACTGGTAACTTGTTTTTTTTTTTCGATCTTCAAAACAAATTATTAATGACTTAATAAGAAAAATAAAATAAAATAGATAACTATGTATATAACTTTAAATAAATATAAACATAAATAAATATAAACATAAATAAGTAAATAGATAAATAGATAAATAGATAAATAGATAAATAGATAAATAGATAAATAGATAAATAGATAGAAAAATAAATAAATAAATAAATAAATAAATTAATAAATAAATTAATAAATTAATAAATAACAATTAATTTATATATATTTTATAGTTTTAGTATACATATAAAGCTGAAGCTTCATCGTTTTTGTTTTTTTCTCGAAAGTCAAACTGTCACTCACTGATTCCATGTGCAATATGTTCCCCGCCTTTNATATATATATATAGTTACACGAAACGATGCAAACGAAAACTTGAAAGCGCTGCCGACTCATACAAACTATTAAATTGAGCCTCGCTCTGTGAAAAGGGGGTTTAATGCAGACGCGTTAAGTGTCGTCCCAGATTAGCCTATGCAGTCCGCACATGTTCAATTACATAATTTATTATATGATGAGTCGATAGTACCTTCTTTTTCAATTGTAAATCGCATTTTGACTGTACTTAACTCCTTTAAATATAAAATTGCAGCCTGTAATTCAATGGGTTGGTTTGACTTCAAATTCACTACAGAGACAAGATTTTAGTTCGCATACAATATCATATAAAAAAAATAATACTGTTCTCCAAAGTCAATTTAGTCCAGTCTTATTTTCGGATTCTTTTTTATGAAATCCAGCACCATTGTCGCGCCCGCATGTGTCAGATGGTTCCGGCCAATCTAAAATGAACAGGGGCACCATTCAGCTCAGAAAGGGCTGGTTGCCAAAGGCCACTAGCAACTATCGCATAAGAGAGGGACCGTAGCGGCTTCTTTATTGGAATTTATCAATAACATTTGCTAAATGACTATGTACAATGATAAAGTTACATAAATTGACAATCACAACACTTCACATTCTGTACCAGTTACAACCGTATTTTTGAAGAATATAGCTTCAACACTTCATTGTTTGACTACAATACATTGATATATTTTTTTGATTACTTACAAATACGATGTTATGATACTCGCATGTAACTATCATTTATTAAAGAGCACATTAACTGTTTGCTCAAATTGATCCGTGAATTGTCCAGTTACAATCGAGAGCAATGAACATTCTAGGCACTGGGTTTTTACCTTCAACTTTTTCAGCGTGTTGTTTTTGCGCATGCCTGTAAGGAAGCTCGCGACGCACCTCTCGGAGAGCCTGTTGCACGAGATGTCGAGCTCTCTTAGAGACTGGTTCTTTGCAAGAGCCGCCGAGATGTTGGTTGCACCTTGCAGGTACAGACCGTTCCAGGAGAGATTTAACACCTCCAGGTTGATGTTCTCCTGCAAGAAAAAGTGTATTTACCATTTTGTTAGTACAAAACGATGTTTTCGTTTAGTATGACGATTAACTAGCCGCCATTAGAAATATTGTTCTTTGCGCATGTACTTACGTAGCAGGGGATTAGCCCGCTCATCCATGGGAAAGAAAAGTTAAGCATGCTCGTGAACAAAAATTCGTATAATTTCATTTTAAGGGAAAGAGTCGTGCATTTCTGCATTTTTCAGTTTTTTCAAGCAGTGCAGTTAATTGATAAATAACAGCATCAGAACTAAACAGGAAACGTATACTGTAAAGAAACGAATTGAATGGAAAGATAAGGAAACTCATCAGTCCCTATGATATTCAAACCGGGGTCCATGGGATTCAAAGGCTATCGTATTAACCTCTGGGAAACAGTAACACTCCAAAATATGCAATCGTTTCGCGTTTGGAACGCGTTATCTCGCTTTCAAATGATTGCTCCTAAACAAAAATGTATTTTCAATATGTGTCTATATCGTTAGAGTTATTTCGCTTCCTGGTGTCACTTTGTAAATATGTGAACAGGTCCCTTTAACTGTACTACCACCAATACCATAAACTTGCACTTACCGCCAAAGCCTTTCCGATAGCAGCTGCGCCTGTAATGTCTCTTTTGATAGTGCAACGCACAATATTAGTATTATCATACGTTCATGTGTATTGAGCCTCTATGACAAGTTAGAAAAGCATTTTAATCATAATAATTTGACTGTGTATATAACATGTGTGTCTCTTTAATATGCTTTCTAGTTGTATTTCGAGAAACATATTTATGGAATGTTTTGTGTTATGTGTATATGAACGTTGTATATAGTTTGTGTTGACATAAACTAAACGAACAGAGATATAGAGCCCACAAGACAAAAACTGTATAATTATATACACCTTCTCCGCATATTTGTGTTTTTGTCCGATAACCCCCCCCCCTTTTTGCATCTGCTCGTATTATTAATCGGCATCTTTGTTATATTTAATTAGTTAACACAACTCATTCCTATAAATTTATTGGTACTTGATTTATTTCAACACAACTTTTTCATTTTCATTGTGTCACAAGACTTGCTATTACTGTCTATGTACATATTTGTATGTTCACATGGGCCTATGGCCTACTGATTCTGAAAAAAAGTCTTCTTCTATAATGATATGAATTACACGTTCAATGCATATTTGGATTTATTTGAACTGAATATGGATATATTTCAAATATCGCAAATCGTTTTTAAAGGTGGCGATTTTCTTTTATGTTCTATGCTATAAAATAAGTGTTAAAAATGCTTACTTTCATAATGTGCCTCGTTTTTATTAGAGTCATATTATGGCTTTGATTAGCATAATTCATAATATAATTACTAATGAGAACTGTTATAATTATATTTGCTTAATTTACATATTGTTTCGTAAATATAATTTATTGCAATGCTTTAGTTATAAAAAATAATTATAATACTGATCATACATGGACAGATTTTCAATCTAAAAATAAGTGTAAAGATGACCTGCGTTTCCTATCACTGTTCTCATTCTGTCCCTTACCATGTAACTAATTGCTGCCTGTTTATACCAGCCATCGGACACACATGCACTTGGCAGGTCGAATTTTAAACAATTTCGGTAACGACGACCAGGGCGGCCGTGGACACTGAGGTTAATTGCCTGATTACAGATGACACGCACATGGCGCACGTGCAATTACAGGCGCCAGGTCGCCAACCACGGCTGGGTTCCGTCAAATGTGAGGAGAGCCATGTAACGCGATGATTGGACAATTTAGTAAAGACCCACGTGGAACTAACTGGTCACCACGCGATCGCTTCTCGGTAAATTTTGTCGTGTTCTGAGAAAACTGGGCAAAATGCTTGTGCGTAAAGTGTCATCCCAGATTAGCCTGTGCAGTTCGCACAGGCTAATCCGGGACGACACTTTCCGCCTAAACTGTATTTTCGCTAAGAAGAGACATCCTTTAAACAAAAAAATCCATAAAAGCGGAAATTGTAGTCCCTGATTAGCCTGTGCTGACTGCACTGGCTAATCTGGGATGACAATTTACGCACAAGCATTATGCCCAGTTTTCTCAGAACACGACACATATGTTTGCCCTTATACCAATACTGCATATATAGGATACGACATTAAGTTTAAAATGTTTGCAATTATACCAATAATATAGTCATTGGGGACTACGTTAAGTTTAAACCGTTGCAATTGTATCAAAAATATAGTCATTGGGGACTACGTTAAGTTTAAACTGTTTAGAAAATACCAAAAATATATGTATTAGGGACTATATTAGTTTAAACTGTTTCCGAATATACCAATAATGTAGATTATAGATTTAGGATAGCATAAATTATGGTTTCGCTGAATTGAACGTATATAGTTCTTTCCAGTGTGTATTTTCTACATACAAGAGCATTTTTAGACTATAAACCGTTTGATAATGTGACAAATATCCCCGACAGCTTTAAAACAAATCGCAGCTACTCGGTCTGTTACAGAAAGACGATTGGCCAATGTCTTATAACTGAGTGCTAAAACCCAAAGAAATACATCGCGGTGTCACTTCACAAATATACTCGTTTCAGGTTGGTTATACTTAAACAATAATGCAAATTACTTGTGGCTTGCATGTATCTTTGTTAACTAAGTACATGTGTATAAGGTTTTTGTGAATGGTCACCAATATTACACTGCTTCTCGTAACTATTGTGTATTTTAATTAGCGCTAGTTCTTCCTCTATGAAAATCAACCACCCATCAATCGATTTTGAATATAACAAGCCACATGTTTTCCAATCTACTAACAATCGTTGGAGGAATACAAATAAATGAATAGCAATTAAACATTGTCTTCATAACATAAATCACCCACGCTATTAGTCTGTCCATGATACTAGCAGACAATAATGGTTTCTGAATCGCTTGGCTTGGTTTTGTAAAATATGCTAAAGCGAGTGGGGCTCATTAGCCATATCGAAATTATTGCTAAAAAAAACAGTTTATAAATCATGCATCACATCTGTATTTCTTTCCAGCACGATGATTTTATAATTAATAACCAATCCTTTGTCGATGATTTGAAGAATATCTAAAAATTGAATATAAATATCTTAAGCACATTTATTTAACCATGAAAATGATAATGTACGTGAATAGAATTATTGATATCAGTTTTTAACTTTTTCTGTTTAATACATCCGAAATACCCGCTCAACGCTACTACAATGGGCTTCTCCATAAATCTTGCGTCGTTCGGGTATGACAGTATCTTCCATCTTGACATGTTAATGGCGCTAAGGGCAATTTTCTCAAAATGATGGGCTCATCGGTATATCGATAGCATCAAATTTATTCGTTTGTAAAGGAAGCCCAGTTGTGTGAGGATTTCAACACATACTAAAGGAATTTTGAATACGTGATGTTATGTCGCTCTGTGGATTTGTACTATTGTCAGGTTATCAAAATACTTGCTCCCCAAGATTTGCAGTGAAAAAGTAATGTGTATTCATATTATAATCTCAAATAATAAACTTGGTTCTGTTATCGTAGTCTTATATCTTATTAGGTGCGAGTTAGAATCATATTAGCCTCGCACTGAGAAAATGGGGTTTAATGCATTTGCGTACAGCGTCGTCCCAGATTAGCCGGTGTAGTCCGCACAATCTAACCAGGGACAAAACTTTCCGCTTTTATTGTTTTTCGTTTAAAGGAAGTGTCTTCTTCGCGAAAATCCAAATAAGGCGGCAAGTGTTGTCCATGATAAGCCTGTGCGGACTGTACATACTTATCTGGGACGACATTTTACGTACATGCATTTAGCCCCGTTTTCCAGGAACGAGACTCACATTTATTTTAGCACTTACCCACCCGTTAATGTCTCCAAGTGACGCATTGGGAAGATCCGAATCCATGCCTTTTTATTTGTAAAATGTATCTTAATTTTAATTTATTTTGCGCGGTAAGAGTTCAATTAACTATTGATATCGCATATGAGGAGTAGATTCCTTTTAAAGGGACGTTATCCTTGACTGGAAACGACATAATTGTTTTAAGACCTTCATATGGGTAAGGTGAATATGCATTTCGTAAATTTTCTTATTAATAATCACTGAAGTGTAAACGAAGTAGAGAACATGAATAAGAATGTATGGTCCAATGAAAGCAAATTACTTAAACAAGATTGTGATATTCATATTGGGTAATTGTAATTTTCAGTTCAATTATTTTACCACGACGAATACCAGCAGACACATTAAATCCATGTAATTATTCAAAGATCCTTTATCTAACACCATCAGAAATATACTACGTTCAGCAGCAATACCCAAATACCCTGATTGAAAGAGGAAACCTTTCCTATTTGGTGCCTACCTTAGATACCGAAAGCCACATATGATCCACATACATGGCTATGTTTCTTTACGTTAAAAGGGCATATCGACGGTATTTCATCCCCCCAAACAAAAAATAATAATAATATAAAAAATAATACATATACTCATGTATTAAAGAAATTCATGTGAACATTTTTCAATCAGATATCTATCTAATATCATTATTGTATTGGTGAAATGATTAAGACCAAGAGCTGTCTCAAGACTGCGCCCTCGACTATTTTTCAGCTTCGATAGTACAAATGTATTGCGTACATTTTCGATCAGTTCTTTGATATAATGACGGTGAATGTGAATACTAAGTTTCTGTAATAGTAACACAGTTTCATGGATACTTTAACCTTAACATGTATATAACAACAAGAAAATACAGATTCTTTCCAATAACATTGCCAAAAACGCGAATGTTGACGCTTCCTTACTTTCATACAAATTTTAAGGTAAGCACAAAACTGAGGCAATACCTTGACCCATATCCAACATGGAGCGGAAACGATTTTTCGATCGTGTTTTATAAAGTTACCTTGATCCGATCGGACTCAAATGAAGTATCACGCTAGTTCAGCAAATTAGATTCCTACACAAAAGTTTTCTCTCCGTGATTACTGAAGTTATTGAACAGAAACTGTTCGTATATTATAAGCTGCGGTGACCTTGACCTTTTCCAAACTGCAAACGCGGGGTCTTTATGCAAGCTCGCTTTATTATAAATTTCATCAAGGTTGGTAAATTCAAACACGTGTAATTGATCGGCCAAGTCCAACCACTTAGTAATTTTTTTGAGTACTTTATATGTAATACATGCTCATTAATTTGCAGAGACAAATACAAATGACCATGCATTGATTTGTTTTTAGTGATGATCTGTAGTAGATCATATAAATATGGAGTTATTGCACGCATACGTCAACCTGAATTTTCCAATTAAACTCAAGGGCAAAATTCTGCTAAATTGCTTGTAAGAGCAACGTGCCTTCGTCAGGGACCTCGCATGATGATACTAAAATATGGTCTTAAGAAAATGGGGCTTTCGAATTATCGGGCCTTCTTAATATGGGAATAGTACTCCTCCAATGTGACCCGAAAATAAACGAGTCTCATGCAGCAACAAACAACCCCTGTTTTTCAGTAAATGAAACCCATGGATTATCTTGTAAGCTAAAGTGTCATCCTTTCTGTGAACAAATTACACCGTGACATAAATCAAGCGTAACCTGTAATTTTCTGTTTACCCTCTCAGCACGCGCTTTCTTTAAGACGCTTGTTGTATGCAAATGAGATATTATCTGGTGCTAAATTGTTACTTTGCGCTTCGCCTTTTGAAGTCCGTTAATTTACCAATTACGCATTTGTTCACAAAATAAACTAATATTCAAGCCCTAATCGTCACCTTCTCACATTTCTGTTTGACAGTTTTTCTTTTCTGACGATGGCTGGAACGCCCAGTGTATTATATGCATGTGTTCAACTTTTCATCTCCAGATCTGTAGAATGTACCGGTGCGTCTATTGTACAGTATAATTAACGACATGGTCACCCATATAGCTGCTTTGTAAACTATATAGCTGCTTTATGGGAATTTTTCTTAAATAAATAACGTTGAAAAAGGATGTAAATGTTGATTAATGTTTTAAAAATAGTTTGCAATAATTGAGTCTGATGGACTGCTAGTTGAAGATACTTGATCCAATGAAAACAGATAAATAGCCGTGTTCTTCATGTGTTTGTTAAAGCTGCGTCGTCACATATGGGAAAAACATCGAACATAACAAGTATTGTATCAAGTACACGTAAGCGAAACTAACCAATCAATGTCACTTGCGAAGTCCCTTTGTCAAAAAAAATATGTTTGAAAAACAAAAAACATAGGGAAGATAGTGGAAAACTTATGAAGCAAGGTAAGTGCATCCGTCTCTAGACGACCCAGGTTCAATCCCCGCAGACGCTCCTATTTTTCCCAAGGTATTTAAATATTAAGTGCTCGATATTTGTGATTGCTTCGAAAGAAATCGGTCAAACACGTAACTTTAAAGTACTTTAATTCTCACGTGGTAATAGTAGTCGATTTTGCCATTAAGGAATAAATAACTGCGGACTGCACAGGCTAATCTGGGGGGGGNGGATGGCACTTCACGCACATGCATTAAGCCCAGTTTTTCCCAGAACGCGGATCAGGTGTTTCACCTTCTGTGACGTAGCATCTTTAATGATGATTTGACTAATGGCAAACACAAATATATGTTTAAATTGTGAAACAAATATGTTGTAAGATCATAGCGCTGGAAACCCAGAAAGAAATGTATGATAGTGTATCGATTGACATTGATACACGTGCTGCTGTGTGTTGCTCGCATCCCAGCATTGAATTACATAAAACAACTATAAAGAAGATTCTAGGAGTGGTTCTATTCCAGACAATGCGCCTCAATTTCTACATTATTGACATACGCTTTATTGACCCTCATCCTTTTAAATGGACACAATCATGTCACCTTATTCGATTCACACAATAAATACGGGAAAGGCTATACATTACTGAATCATTATTATTATGTGACGAACTGTTTGCTGAACAGGCAATTAACACGTTCACGTAATATTGTTTGTACAGTTAATATTGGTCGAAGGCATTGATTATAATTCTGAAATAGCCAAAATAATGTAAACACCAGTTGTTTTTATTTGTTTTCAGAATGCAAATATTTGCATGCCTCCCTGAGAGTGAGAGTCTACACCATTTTGTCACGTGTCAACGTATCCACACCGTGTCACACAATAGTATCTAATAATTATTCTGCAAATCCAAATGGATAACAATTACTTGCACCTTTTGGTCAGAAACAGTGACACAAATATTTTCTGCTAACGTAAAAGATATGTATAAACAAGAATATACATGTAGATAGTCGCAGTTTCCAACACACAGACGTTGGCTTCTCTACAGCAGTTCTCCGGGCATTCCACTAAATAGTGCATGAATACAAATGAGCCTCGCTTTGAGAAAACTGGGTTTAATGCATAAGCATAACTGTCGTCCCAGGTAAGCCTGTGCAGGCGCAGTCCGCACAGGCTTTTCAGGGACGATACTTTCCGCGTTATGGTATTTTTTATTTTAAGGAAGTCTCTTCTCAGCGAAAATCCAGCTTAGGCGGTAAGTGTCGTCCATGATTAGCCTGTGGGACGACACTTTACGCACATGCATTAAATCCCGTTTCCTCAGAGCGAGGCTCATATATATAGATACTCTCTGGACACCGATCTATACATGTTTATCATTGGAACTTAGTAACCCAATTTTCTTATATTATCGCATTACTTTCCTTTGCTGACATCGAGATGGTAACGTGCACTATTCTACACGTTTCTGGTTCATAGAGGGTATGAATTGTAGTGCGATCAGATATATATGGCTTAAATTATACTGACTCTGATGTATACTTATTTAAATTTTTATAGATGCAATCATTTGAATAGCGTGAAACAAAGCACTTTACCAATGTTGCCCACAGATGAAGGAAATGGTTTGATACTTCATTTGCACATGCGCTTTGCACGTGTGTGAACCATTAATATCGATCGATAGGCATAGAACTGGCATCATGAGAAAATTACAGGGAGTTTGCTCAAGCCGATCAGTTGATATTTGCTCATCGAAACACACGATAAATGACCTATTGTACTACCTCGGTATTATTTACATTTGTTTTTAAAGGTAAGAAAACTTATTGACGCTAATTGAGGGCACTATTTACTGATCAGTCCATGCGCCAACACAATATTGACCTATTGGTTTCATAGTTCAGTGGGAATTAATGTTAGCTCGGATTAACAAATCTTAATCTGTTCATGCTAAATGCTTGACTCCATAAATCCACAGTGAATACACTTCAGCTCGCTTTTCGATGTGTCTCTTATATAAGCCGCGCCATGCGAAAATGGGTCTTATGCCAGATGCGGCCAGCGTAACTCTATACTAGCCTGCACATTCTCACAGTCTTGTCAGGAGCTACGCTGACCGCTTTAACGTCACGCAAGACAAGGCAAGGCTTTGACATTAGCGGACAGGGTGCTCCTGACCAGACTCGCCGCATATGAAATAAGACCGATTTTTCCATGAATCATTATTAAATTTCAGTCGTAATAAAGATAGAAAGAACTACCGTAAACAACTCATAAATGGTTCGATGAATTGTTTAGAATTGCCTCAGAGAAGCTAATGTCAATTTTTTATGATTATCTGTTAAAAAAAACATTGCTTAGTGAAATGTGCACGTGGTGGCACTTGACACCGCGTCTTCCGGACAAAATGTATGAAAGTCAACTTTGTGTGTAATTCAATCATCAAGCTTTATTAAATAATTATTGACTATTGAAAGTACATTGGTGAAACGCAAGCAGAAAGACTTGGCACATTAACCCTTTGCATGCTGGGAAATTTGTCGCCGGCTTAAATGTTGTCTGCTAAATTTCTAAAATTAGCATTTTCTTTATTTTTTCAAGAAATGCTATCAGAAGAGCAAACAGTTTGGATCCTGATGAGACGCCACGTTGTGTGGCGTCTCATCTGGATTTAAACTGTTTGCAAAGGCCTTCAAAATCCGGTTCCAGCGCTCAAAGGGTTAAACCATCCCAAACGACACCATGGGCACTATCGTGTGTCTGTACCCTAAATGTTGTTTGCACATGACAGTGTATGAAACAGTTATGAAATTGTACATAATGTTCCCTCTTGAACACGTACTTAAATATTTGAAATTCTCGTGATACCGTACTGGGAATGTGCATCTTACACATAAAGCATACAGTCAGTGTTCCTAGCATTTTTTGATATTGTTTACTTGAGCATGTTTTTGTTACGTTCGATGAATAAGGCTTGTTGAAAGTACGTTTTTCCCTCTTAACGGTATTTCAATCTTATATTATTTTCACACCGAGTATGGTAATATTGCACATTTGCATGCATATTATCAACCGACATTGAGTTTGAATTATTCACATTTAGCTATTCATGATTCGAATATGATAATGCACCGAATGACAACAAAACAATAACAAAATAAAAATACGAGACAGATTTAAATATTTATTTAATCTTAGGTACATTCTGAGATCATAGAACATATACAAGCATATGAAATCAATCATATTTTATTATAAGATAATTAATGCAAAATGTTACAAATCAAAAGCACAATAAGACAAGTCAATCAACATAACATTCGCTCATTATCAAACAGGCATTTGGAACAAGTTGAACACAATGTAATTATGATAAATCTTTCGCTTAACAAGGATATAATGAATTACTTTGACATATATTAAATAATGCTGAATCACTAAAGCAGGTGCTTGTTCGCACAATTTGTGTCGGCGGCATTTTATTGCGTGGCCTGAATGAAAACCTTATAATGTGCATCTTTGGAACTTTCTATAAATCCGCTTTACTCTAGTTGAACTTAGAGTGTATGTTGATTCACGCACCAACATGAAACTTGACAATAACGAACGGTAAAACAGTATCATAACTATGGTTTGAAACAGTAACACATAATACATATTCTTTCAAGTATTAAATTTCATTTGAAATAACTTAATTAAATTCATACATAAATAAAATGAAATAACCTTTTCTTAAATTCTACACATAGCAAGTTAAACAGCGTAAAACAACAACAGCAAATGTGTATACAAAAAAACTATAAAGTATTATAGGTGCCGCGTTCTGGAAAAACTGGGCTTAATGAATGTGCGTAAAGTGTCGTTCAAGATAAGCCTGTGCAGTCCCCTGGGAACCGAATTACAAATGATGAAAGCTTGAATTTTCTTCCATTGGGGGTCGTCCGCACTGTATCTCAAACTTGGCATCTGAAGTAAAAGAATATTGCTTAATATTAAAAATGCATAAAACTAATTTGAGTCCAACTCTCAAATAATAGATGATATTTCAGCTTTCGCGACAATGTGACTTAACGAAAACTCTACTAGCACAAACGTTCTGACTTAAAACAATTATATCTGACGTCTTTGACAAAACAAGACTCCTATACAATGCAGTGGTTTACATTGATTTATCTTTTTGTTATACAAAATAGCCAAACATTTCGTGTATGTAAAAGTAATAATTTACCTGGTGCGGAATATAGATGACTTGCCGGATTGTTCACATGGCCTGAGGATCTCCATTCATGATTGCACACGAGCCCTCCGTCAATGACGCTTGTCTGTAGATTTGACACATTTAAAAAGCGTTGGTTTGTAACCACATCGATATTGCCTTACACAATTGTGTACATAATATTACTAAAATATCACAGATAAAGTTTACAAGCACTATTTGTAGAAAAGTTCACACCACAAAATCTCTACTTTGTCCACTGATGCCTTGTAAGTCATCCAACGTGTCCAGCGTATAACTGCCCGATGTCGTTGTAGAGCCGCCATCGTCATTTGACCTGAATGAACTTTCACTGTCATTGCGCATGCGCGTTCTACTGCCGCCATTTTGGACACCAATGTACAAGTTTTTCCAGGGCTCAGCAGGATGCAATTGCTGCTGGCCGTACGAAATGGGCGCATTGTCCAAACTTGTTTTGGTGTTTGTATGTTTGTTGGGGAAGGTTTTGATTGCAAGTCTACCCGTTGGATACTGAGGCTCCGGCTGTTTGTGGTAACACTGTTGCAGGCGACATGGATGTGGGTTCTGCAACGGTGTGCTCTGACGTACTGACGAAACGGGCGATGCTAGGTTGTTCTGATTATTGTAAGGTGGCATAAAGGTCACCCTTTTTTGTGATCTGGTGTCGAAGCTTCCGAAAAGGATCTTATCCTCTGAAAAACAAAGATACACAATTCACTAGATACTAATGTCGATATGATAATATTATAAAATTTAGTAATATTTTTTAAAACCGGGGTTTTGAGGTTTTGCTGATTCAAAATATTCACGATCCGAATATATAACTTATTCTTACCATTTATCGGTGATGACGTAGACATATCTTCGTCACTTCCGCCACGGCCACTATCGCATGTAGCAGTGTCACGTGATGTCTCGCTTTCACTGTCTTCGATTGGCAACTTTTGCACCTTGAAGAGACAAAAAAAACCATAAACAACTATACTAAAATGTTAAACACTTGACAATGTTTATCTGAATGGCTTGCCTTTGAATGCAACGCACGCAGTTTTTAGTCGACAATCAATAAAGGTTCAATAATCAGATCCATAAAGATAGATAAATGACATTAAACAAAAACTTTTTCAAATGAGTAATGCCAAAAAAACTATAAGTGAACGTTTTAACCATTACTCAATCGGCCTAGTCCATCTTTCTATTGACTTTTAACTGACATGTTGACGAGAAAAGATTAAAAGACAGCGTTTGAACAACTCAGTGGATAAACGGCTTCATTGTTTCTAATCTCGACTTTCTATCGTCACTAAATGAAGCATGTTACCTTTTAAGTGAAACCCACTAGCTGATATGAATCTGTTAACACCTTTGCTTGACATGGCGTACAATTTAAAGGTTTTNTCATCAGATTCAGGAATGGCCAAGGCTTTGGTGAAAATTCTGAGACAGGTTTGTGCTATTTATACGGTAATAGGTTTGTGGACCAAACATCTTCCACATTTCTCAATTGATAAATTTTTAACTTGAAATTGTTATCATGAAGTATAGATGTGCAAGACATTTAAAATCTCAAGTGATCCAGACATTCCTGATTTATTTGCCCTTAAACATAGCTGTGAAAGTGAAGCAGGGGTGTTAGTGACACTAGTGTGAAATTTAACACAACAACAGCTGATGGTATCAACGTAACAGAGAACCCTTACAGCTGATGTTTTGACATGATAAAACCATTCCTTATAAACCCAAATCGTAATAAATATACAATTCTGTTTAAAGATTAGATCCTTCTATTTAGCTGTTAAGACTTGATTAAGTCCATTGGCACAAGGTTTTAATTTTCAGCTGACAAAATTGTGTTTTTATGCCCCCTCCTTTGAAAAAGAGGGGGTATATTGTTTTTGGCCTGTCTGTCTGTCATTCTGTCCCAAAACTTTAACCTTGGTTTAAGTTTGGTCATAACTTTTGCAATATTGAACATAGCAACTTCATATTTGGCATGCATGTGCATCTCATGGAGCTGCACATTTTGAGTGGTGAAAGGTCAAGGTCATCCTTCAAGGTGAAAAAACAAAATCCAATGGAAGTTATAAGCTTTAAAAGGGAGATAATTTCTAAACCTGCCCAATGATATATAGAAATTTTATATCAAAGCGGCGCAGTAGGGGGCATTGTGTTTCTGACAAACACATCTCTTGTTTATTTATAACTTAACCCTTGTGACAGAAATACGGTTGTGTTTGTGCAGTTTTTAGTGATTTATTGTGACCGGGCCGGCAAGCTCAGTTGAAAGAGGGCTTGACCACATATCCGAGGATTGCGGGTTTGATTCCTTGTCTGGCAATTGGCTATGAAATTATTGTAGGCCCATTCTCCCCTTACCCTTGATCTAAGTATTGAACATGCCTTACTGGCATAAGTATGTACACTTTGTATTGGTAAACCAGTTAACCCAGGAAAAGTGTGAGTCAGTTTGTGATATAAATGGAACACTGGTAAAACCGGCAAAAAAACGTACAAACCATGTTCTTCTTGTATAACTCCTGATTTGTCAATCTTAAACCCCCGTGTTCTCAGTGTTTTACTCCTGTATTCTTGGTGTTTAACTCCCGTGTTTTACTATCGTGTTCTCTGTTTTACTATCGTGGTCTCGGTGTTTTACTAGCTCGTTCTTAGTGTTTTTACTTCCATGTTCTTCACCGTGTACTTGCAGGCATGTCAGGTGATTCCAGATTGGCTCGACAACTACGCCCAAGGAGCCATCAGCACTGCAGGCTACGTGCCTATGAACTCCAAGTTCGGTGGCAAGGATATTAGGAAGAACGTGCCAAGGGTGAGACATTTACACTTTTTAAATAAGGTTAAAGTTTGTCCTTAAAGCTACTTGGTTAATTTGTTTTCAATTTACATGAAACTGGTGTAATCCTGGATTCTTGTTCATTGAATTATAATTTTGAACTTGGGGACAAAATGGTGTTATGGATAGGATATCTGCAATTTGGAGGTTTGGTATTCAATACCAACCATGGGAGGGTTCTTAATATCTTAACAAAGACAACATATGCTGTCTTATTCCTACGAATTGACGTGGAAGTGTTTCAATAAACCCAATACTTGAAATGCAAACAAGCCATCCGAAAAAGTTTTGACTAATGGCCCTTTGTCTGTTTTTCCAACATAAAATAAATAGTCACCTGAAGCTTGTGTTCAACCCCTCGTTAATTTATGGTTGGATTTCGCTCAAACTTGCACGGTTTATTGACCTTAATTTGTAGATGATCTTAAAGGAATTAAGGCTGGGACATTTTTTGGCAGAATAATGGTCCTTCATCTTTTTATGCCCCCTTTCGAAGAAAAGGGGGTATATAGTTTTCGCACTGTCCGTCAGGCGGTCAGGCTGTCGGTCTGTCACACTTTTCGTGTCCGCTCTCTAATTCAAATAGTTTTCATTCGATCTTTACCAAACTTGGTCAGAAGTTGTATCCAGACAATATCTAGGTCAAGTTTGAATATGGNGTTCCTACGTCAAAAATTCTGGTTGCTATGGCAACAAATATAAAGAAATAAAAATTTAAATTTCTGAATGGTTGAGCCGGTAGGGGACATAATTGCTTGGCAATAGTCTTGTTCTTAGTGTTTTTACTCCCATGTTCTACACCGTGTACTTGCAGGCGTGTCAGGTGATTCCTGATTGGCTCGACAACTACGCCCAAGGAGCCATCAGCACTGCAGGCTATGTGCCTATGAACTCCAAGTTCGGTGGCAAGGATATTAGGAAGAATGTGCCAAGGGTGAGACATTTACACTTTTTATATGTGGTCAAAGTTTGTCCTTCAAGCTACATGTACTCGGTTAATTTGTATTCAATTTACATGAAACTGGTGTAATCCTGGATTCTTGTTCATTGAATTATAATTTTGATCTTAAGGTCAAAATGGTGTTATGGATAGGATATCTGCAATTTGGTGGTTTGTTATCCCCCGCCAGAGGCGGAGGGATATTGTTTTGGCGTTGTCCGTCCGGCACTTTTGTGTCCGGAGCCATATCTTGGAAGTGCTTTGGCGGATTACATTGAAACTTGGTATGAGTATATATATGGATAAGAGGATGATGCATGCCAAATGGCATTGTACACCATGTGTTTATAACGGAGTTATGGCCCTTTGTAGCTTGAAAAAATGCTTTTTATAATAGGCACTTTTGTGTCTGGAGCAATATCTTGGAAGTGCTTTGGCGGATTTCATTGAAACTTGGTATGAGTATATATATGGATCAGAGGATGATGCACGCCAAATGGCATTGTACACCATCTGTTTATAACGGAGTTATGGCCCTTTGCAGGGCCCTCAATCCATTTTAGGGGAAGGGGGTCCCTACCCATAGCAGGGGGAATTTTTGCGGCGTTTCCCTTTTGGGGGGATTTTTTACTTACTCTCTAATTATAACATGTGTACATGTTTGCACTATATTCATTGCTTTTTTCATAATTTAGTATGTTTGACAAGATTAAATTAAAATAGAATTGAGATATAATAATCATGAGACACATCTATCTATAAAAAAAAANGGCGCTGTATTTCTCAAAAACATTTACACAGTTATACTTTTATGTAGTGACAAAGTTACAGTTTGGGGCATCCGTGTCCTGTGGACACATTTCTTGTTTTCTCTATAATAAATAGTTCCAAAATATTGTTTTTAACTTCTCTTTAACAACTGGGTGGATTTCGCTCAAACTTTCACTGTGAATGACCTTAATGTGTTAAAGGTTATAAAGAAAGGAATGTTAGCTGCAAACTGCTTTGCAGATTTTGATTAAACTTTCACAGCTGAATGTGTAGACGATAGTAAAATAAGGAATTTTGACTGCAATCAGTTTTGGCATTTGGTCTTTTTGTCAGCTTTTAGAGTATATTGTGAATTTTTCAGTGTCCAAACATGCATTGTGGGGGCATCAGTGTCTATGACACATTTCTAGAAATTAACTTTAATATTTTTAACAAAAAAAGCTCCAAAAATTTAGACAACACTACTGCTCTTTCAGACTCGCACAGAGGGTGAGGCACCGACCTTTGGAGGTGGATTTGGTGGAGGATTTAGCTCTGGCATTGGCGGCGGGGGCAGTTCAGCCTTCGATGCTGGTAACGATGAGGAGAGTTGGGACTAACCACCCAGTCTCCCTCCTGGTTGCTGTGAAGTGGAAAACGAAAATCCGATGTCAAATGATCTTTTTCTTGCTGCTCGGCGTTGTTGAGCAATCATATGTACATAGTGTTTACAAAAGTTGATTGAAAGACTGCCCCGTTATATGTGCTTTTTTAGAAAACTGTAAATACAGTTGTACTGTTATGTTGCCTTTTTTTTTTCATGAGAGAGATTGGCAGGCATGGACTGACTATTTCTGAAGATGAGGACGTTTGGTTTTGATTGGCCGAGTAGTCGTGAGGAATATGTAAATCTGGACAATGAAGGTGGGAAAAAGTCCAACGATGATGAGGTGAATAAGTCCAGCAATGAAGGTGTGAAAATTCCAACAATGTCAATGTGTAAAAGTCCAAAAATGAAGGTGTGAAAAAGTCTTAAGAGCCATCTGCGAGTGATAAGAGACAATATTAGACTGATCACACATTGTGTGTAACATTAAAGTTGTGCATGATCTAAAATTTGAAGGCAGTTCTGGCAGCGTGTGAGGTGGATGCAGTAGGCAAGGATTGGTTACACAATGGCTAGAATGTCTCCTTTTAGTAGAACTGCGGGCAATGTTACACACCTGACCTAAACCTGGGTCATGCTACTAATGTTAAGATTGGTTGACTTCTGTTGATTGGATCAAAATTATAAGGGAAATCCTTGAAGACATGGTTGTTACACACAATGTTGGTTTACGTACACAAAGCAAGCCTTCGACTTAAGGTTTTTGCTTTTTCTGCAAGTCTTGTGGGCATTATTATCTAGTCAGTATACACGTTGCACAGGCCAGTACATCTGACTCTTACCGGCGAAATATTCCATATAGGAGTATTAGTCTAAATGGTGATAGGTTGTGGGTCTTACAAACAAGTATTTAAATGACTGCTGCACAGTTTTGCAATAAATATTGTTTGTAAGAGATCTGTCAGATGTGGGTTTAACAAAGCTCAGGTCAAAGATAGGGTCGGATGCAAGTTTAACAAAAGGGTGGTCAAAAGCTAGTTTTTCAAAATAAACTGCTTTACAACTCTCAAGACACGTTTGGTTGTACAAAGAAAGCTCTGGTCTGATTCACAAAGATTAGGTCAGATGCAAGTTTGACAAAGCTTTTGTCAAATGTGAGTTTGACATACCTAAGGCCTCGAAACAAATGTGGGTTTAACGGAAGCCGTTAAATTACCTAGACACATGGTCTCACCAGACCCGGCCTTATGTGCAATACTACATCTACCATCTTAATGTACACGTCACTCATCAATCATGCCTACCCAGTCTTTCAATTCGTTTGATCTCTGTGATAAAACGATGCCACCTCGCTGTGTTCAGGAACTTGCCAGTCTCAGTTGCCAGTGTGTCCATATAGAGTTCTCAAAATACTGATATGGAACACTGGCACTGTGCAAACAAATTTTACTCACTGCCAACTTATTGTTATACATTTTTGTTGTTGAAGTTTTACAGTTTTTTACACGTTTAGTTTTTTATCTTTTTGCATACACATGTGCCAATAAGGTACCGGGTATACGAATAAAAAGGTTTTTATTATATTTGTGTTGTGTTTGCCCATTTTATCAAAAGCAATGTTACAATATATGTCTCAGAATCAAAGGCAGTGCATTGTAACATGGTTGTATTTCTTATTTCGGTTGACCTTACTAGGATTTTTATAAAATTTAACTACCGGTACACTCTTGTGTTAGGACAATAATTGAATAGAAACAAGAGTCTCAAATTACCGAAGAGATGTTGTAAAGCCATGCTGGCGGTGGCGAGTGAACAATGTCGTCAGGTGAGCTCCATTAAATGTCCCAATCTTTGGACTAGTCCCATAAATAAAAAGTGATAAAATTAAAAATCTGAAATAGAAAATGCCGAAATAGAAAGGTGCTGGTTAACAGTGTCTTTATTATAAATATCCAGGCATGACTAAGGGACAAATGGAGGTATTGTCAAACCTATTGCAGCTTGTTTACATCCATAACACATTTTCCAAAAATGCAAAGGGAAGCAACTGGATAAGAACAATTATTGTTTACTGATGTACATACAATCGAAGGCACTTCTAATGCAAAGCTTTAATAATTCTCATTTCTCAAAAAAGCCCAAGGTATCGATCAGTTTGAGAACAAATTCAAATAATGGACCTTGTGTGTGTTTGGTTTTCTTGTGCTGCATGTTAAGATGGAAGTATGCAAACAATATTGATTTTCTTTTGCATTTTATTCTTGTCATAGAAACATGATAAACAAGAGCTGTGTTTGTTAGAAACACTATGCCCCCTAATGATTTTTATGTCTCCTTTTTAAAAAAAGGGGGTATATTGTTTTTGGCCTGTCTGTCTTAAAACTTAAACCTTGCTTTACTTTTGCAATATTGAAGATAGCAACTTCATATTTGGCATGCATGTGCATCTCATAGAGCTGCACATTTTGAGTGGTGAAAAGTCAAGGTCAAAGGTATTTTTTTTTTCAGAGTGGCGCATTAGGGGGCATTGTGTTTCTGACAAACACATCTCTTTTTTTTACCTTGAAGGATGAACTTGACCTTTCACCACTCAAAATGTGCAGCTCCATGCCAAATATCAAGTTCCTATATTTAATATTGCAAAAGTTAAGACCAAGGTTAAAGTTTTGTGACAGACACACACAATGACAGACAGGCCAAAAACAATGTACCCCCTTTTCTTCGAAGAAGGGGGCATACAAATTGTTTGGTCTAATATTTGATTATAGGTGCATATGTGCAATAAAACAATTGCAGACAGGTCCATCATAAAAGCAGCCATGCCAGGCTTCCTGAAAAGGCCGGACCGCCGGTCTTGTCCGGAAAAATTCTTCACGGTCCGGTGAAGTTTCTAATATCGCCAGTACTGGTGACGGTCCAAAAAAAATGATTAAATACCGAAAAGTCTTATACTTGCGAAAAGAAAGAAAACACTCTTTCGTGAATTTCGAGCCTTTTTGTAATAAAGAACACAAAAGCTTCACTAGTTCTTAAGAGTGCTTTCCCTTTGTTGTTTTTTCGAAAACGTCAATTTCATTTGTCCGATATATCTATCCAAGGCTGATCTTAATAAATTGTGTGTTTGGAGTTACCCGACCGACTCACTAAAATACTCGCGACTCATATTTTTTAAGCCTTCCAGTATTTTTTTTTAATTCACGTAAACCGGCGTTATATCTCTAAGAGCGTTTTTATTTTAACAATCATTTATATATTCTGAACAATTTATTCACAGTAATTATGGACCATAACCACAAAGAGTCGCTTTCGCACATTTTAATCCCTTTTGTCAAAACATTGCAGTCTACACATGTCATTTGGGTTAACCAAGAATTTGGACCTGAATTAGTATTAAGTGCAAAAGTAGGTCAAGGTCAAAATTAGGTCACATGATATGGGTGTGTTGATATTGTTCAAAGACAAAATCCATGCATGTATCAAAGCTTTGTATCAGTATGAAACATTATTGATAATAGACGCCATGTGTTATTTTGGATCAACCTCGTTCAAACGGGTGGATGGGTCAATTGCTATATGCCTCCCAGAATCTGTAGATGCTGGGAGGATAAAAAAACATGTACAAGCAAACAACAAAGCCAGAAATTTGATAAGGATGTGCTTTCACTATTCCTATAAGGGAACTAGCATTTTGGTGATTTTTACATCCATGCTTGTCCAGCACAGAATGGTTAAGACGATACAATTCCATCACACTAGGAAAAAAAGTAAGAATCAATATCGAGATCTTATTAATACTAATTAACACCTTCTCAGGACATTTGTCCTATAAATATCACAGCAGATTTAAAAACTCGGTCATGTGGGATCAAAAATAGGGCACTCAGTCGAATTAGAGAAACCCCGAACATTTTTTGCACAATCTTCATGAAGACAACTTGTGAACACTAGAGAGGCCACATTTATTGCCTAATCTTAATGGAAAAAAAACAACATTGCATGTATAGAGGCCACATTTTTTTTGCCCAATCTTCCTTAAAAAAATGTCAACACTAGACGCCACCCTTATTGCCCAATCTTCATGGAAAAAACATCAAACACGAGAGGATCTTCTTGAAAAAACTACGCTAAAGAGGCCACATTTATTTCCCAATATTCATTCAAAAGATGTGTAAAAACTTGAGGCCAGATTTATAGCCCAATCTTCATGAAAAATAGCCTGTAAACACTAGAGGCCACATTTATTGCCCAATCTTCATGAAACTTGGTCAGAACATTTACCACAATTATATCTCGGCCAAGTTCTTAACTGGATCACATGGGCCTGATGGGGTCAAAAACTAGGTTGTGTGGTCAAATTTAAGAAAAAGCTTTATAACACACTACAGGCCACATTTAATGCCCAATCTTCATGAAACTTTGTCAGACCTTTTGTTTTGTCCCAATTATATCTTGGCCAGTTTGAAACTGGGTCAAAATTAGGTAACTAGGTCTAATGAAAAACTTAAAACACCGTATTTATTGCCCAATCTTCATGAAACTTTGTCACAACATTTGGCCCAATGATGTTTTTGCTGAGTTTTGAATTGGGTCAAATACACACACATACAGTCAACCAATGTGGCTTCTGTACTGAGCTGTCTGCAAGCGGGCTGGTTAAAAAGTGATGAGCAGTGTTCAATAGTCAGTAGCTAGCTGAAAGGTCAAGGTCATTAATCAAGGTAAATATTGTCCATGTATGCATAAATGTTCACATGTTCATAGCTAAATAAATAGATAGCAGCCTATAAACACTTGCCTGAAAAAGCAGAATTCCACAAGGATTTATTCAAATTTCATTTTTCATGTACAACAAAACAACAAGAAATTCTGTTGAAATCTTTAATGACACAAAACACAAGACTTAAAAACATATAGTTTTGCACAAGGAGTTCCCATGTTATATTCTTGTGCATGAGGTCTTGATCATTTAAATACTCCTTCAAGTTGTATATGTTTTAGGAGTATGCATGCGTCTATAATTTGTACACATCCCAAAAATAGCCTTAAGGTGTTTGCAACCTTTGCGGAAGACACATGTCAATTATTGCAAGTACATGTTTGAAAGTGCAAACCTCACTCAGTAGTTTCAATAAGATTTCGACTATTTTAAACATTTCATTATATTCATATGGAGATTAGATTTTTTTTAATTGTCAATTGTCGAAACTGCAGTGAACACATCAGCTAAGAAACTTGTACATATTTTCATAAACATTAAGCTCTCTTAAAATCAAGAAATGAAATGGAATAATACAATTGAATAGTACTACACAATATGAGAGCGTCATGTCACGTCATGGCACTGAATACTTTTAATGTACCCAAATATCACAGGCATTGTGCAAGCGAACAGTTTAATATATCAAACAATAAAAGAAATCACTTTTGTTAGACTATACATACAAAAGAAACAGAAATCATAACAAAAAACCTACATGATAGCTCCTGCCAGTCCACATAAACTTAACTACACACATTTTATGATCACGCATTTCCTCATAAAACTGCTTCAATTTCACAAACTAAGCAAATCAACATTGAGCAATAGCCTAGGTAGAATTGACATGCTAAATAATAAATACCGTTCTTGATTATATTTTATACATAAAAATTAGGGATGGCAACGAATTTTCGAAGTTCCAATAAAAAAAAGTATTCGATTTTTTTTTCTTATTTGAAAACCTGTTTTTTTTTCTTTTCTGTTGTTTGGTGACTTCCAAAGATAAATTTCAACATTTTGAAACTGGAAACAAATAAACAACTGTTCTTGCATCCCTGTTATAGCTGCCATTTTGAAAGTGAGTAACGCAAGATAACTGGGGAAGAACTCGAGAGCCATATGGATGAACTTCCATGATGAAGTAGGTCTGTTTTCGTGTCTATAAACTTGGCTTGTATGACCTATGCATGTGTACACATTTAATGCATTTAATAGATTATGCTAAATATTCATGTATATTGTTGTATGTTTTCATAATATATTTGTAGCAGCTTTGTTCAGTATAAAGAATTTTAAAAATTACAAATATTGTTCAGACATTGTTTCAATTTAACTATAATCAAATATTCAAATCCCGCAAAAAACAAATATTTGAATACCGATTCGTTGCCATCCCTAAATAAATAGACCTGTATCACAGACATAATTATTTGGCTGCTTCTAATATATCTTTATTATAAATGCTTTAAAAAGCCAACATTGAACTAATTTGTTCGTATTTGAAATTTAATTTTCAAATACATAGGATCTGACACGATTTGTCAATTCACACCTTTTTTATTCTATGTGCTTAATCAAATTGATTGTTTTATATAAATTATACGTAAAGGCCTAGTGTATAGAATGTCTGGCCCTTCCACAGGATATTCTAATAAGTGTACTTGATTTTAAATGGGGGGGGGGGGNATGTACTCCTGGTTCAGTGAGGCATCCCCCTGCCCCAGTAGGTGGGTCAGTCGACCGGGCGTCTGAAAGGGAGGTACACAGATATGAGCGTTACTCTGTGAAAAGGAGGTTTAATGCATGTGCGTTTTTTTACAAATACAAAAAAAGTATTTTTTAAATGCATGGTGGTAAGAAAAGCAAAAATAATTTTTTATAACTTAAACTTATCTATGCATCTATCAATTATATGCTTATCTGCAAAAATGCTTGTTTGACGTTTTTGTCATATAATTAAGTACATACTCTGATAACGTATGATGATGCTGTCATACAACTTACGATGATGCTGTCATAAAGCTTGCGATGATGCTGTCATGCAACTTACAATTATGCTGTCATATCACTTACGATGATGCTGTCATATCCTGTTGCGGGCGCTGTCCGGGTGCGGTCTGGCTTGACAACGGTCTCCACGTTCCCTATGCCCACCTCAACACGCAGCAGACTGCCCAACTGTTCAAGACAGAAATACACATGAGCCTTGCTCTGAGAAAATGGGGCTTAATGAACATGCGTAAAGTGTTGTCCCAGATTAATCTGTGCAGTCCAACCAAATCAGGGAAAACACTTTCAACTTTTATGGTATTTTTTGTTTTAAGAAAATCTCTTTTTCTCAAAAATCCAGTTAAGGCAGAAAGTGTTTTCCTGGATTAGCCTGTGCAGCCTGCACAGTCTAATCTAAGACAATTGCTGCACATGCATTATGCTCCATTTTACCAGAACATGGGTCAAATCATTTGAGAGGGAGAAAAAGAAGTGGTTGTACAGACATAAGATAGTTAACATCAAGCTGATAAGCACAAACGGAAGTCAAAATGTAGATGGACAGTTAAATCATATTAAAACGGCGTTTTTTATTATTCCCCCGCAAACACAGTTTGACAGGGAGTATACCGGAGTCTGTTGGTTGGTTTGTTGGTCTGTCCGTATAAAAAGATTGTGGAGCAAACGACTTCCACATTTTTCAAGCAAGGAAATTGAAACTTGAAATATGGCATCACAATTAAGTGTTAACATGTATGTGCAATACAATTTTTTCATAAATATCCGGTGATCCACAGGTTACAGTAATGTGCTCTTGAATTAAGCCATTTTTATGGCAGACGCATTAAATGTTGTAAGTTTGTGGAGCATACTACTTCCATATTTCAATGTTATTGAATTAAAATGGCTGCTTTTCCTGTGACAGTTTCAGTTTCAGTTTATTGGCAATCAGCAAAGCATTTGCCTTTGGCCATTTACAAACACAAACAAGGCTTGTCACCATAGGATGACATATGCCCCCTTTTTCTACATTGTTCGAAACCTAAACGCAAAACCTAAACGCAAGTGTGACGGAATTTCAGACAGACGGACAGTGCGATCACTATATGCCCATCTTCGGGGCGTAAAAAAACTTATTACAANATAGCAATGTCTGTTAGGTGTTTACCTTGACAATAAGCGATCCCTTTTTTTTCAAACCAATAAGCGGATTAGACACAGCAGTACGATAAAGTCCAACAAGGTGTCAAATGTCTATTGGTAAGAAAACAAAAAAATTCATAGCCTTAAATTGGGTGCCATTTTTCGCGTTAACAATTTAATCGGGTGCCGATTGTCCTGGTGGACAGATTAACCAGGTGCCAATTGTCCGGGATTACAAAAAACGCAGGGTGCGGATTGACCGGGTGCCGTATGTCTTTATCACCACAGGACTTGTATAACAGATTTATATTTTCCATTAATAAGTTGTAACAATTACTGACAAACAGAAATAGATCCTTGCAATGTATTTCTTCACAAAGGCTTTGACGAATTCAAGTACCTGTAGCATATAATTTTAAAAAATATATAGTTTATGCTCCATGACAAATGCTTTTATATCACTCATATTTTGTATACTTAATCAATTAAATTTGCAGGTTATAAATTTCACAGATTTTGGATTGTGGACATCCATATGCTTTGGATGTGTCCCTTTTATAAAATGTTAAATATTTCCAGTAGTTCTAAATAAAAGCAAAGGTTGTAAGTCTGCAAAAATTTTATTCAATAATATCCTTAGGCTTTATTTCTTCATATTTTCTAATTAAATCCAACCAACGAATACTAATTTCTACTCAAATATAACAATAACAACCCATATATCAACTCATCTTTCATAACACAGTAGCTCCCTTAAACATAATACCTTTGAAATGGTGGTCACTTCACATTTCTTAATGATCTGTGAGTCTAGAATCATTTGTTGTTTGAACTGCTCACTGACGTCATAGAAGAATGCAGAGTCTTTGATGTGGTCATAAGGCTCCTCAACCTTGGTACCACTGTTCGGGTAAGCCACATATCGACTCTCTCCTGTAATCAGTGCAGTATGCGAGCGTAAACATAGCACACACAATCTCAACACATTTTATGTTAGTTAATAACACGATACAGAGCAGTCCACCATAAGGTACATATTCTGTTCAGAAAGCTGTTTGATATAGCTGTATTTATACTTTCTTTCTTATCAAACAATATTTTGAAATTAGAAGCTTAAAAATAATCCACTTCAGTAGAATATTGTAAGATAAACATAGGGCAGTGCTTGAATACTAACTCAGTTCCAATGGACAGGCACCTACTAGAGTGGAGAATCATACATACCTAATACAGTGTAGGATCATACATACCTTCTACAGTGCAGGATCATACATACCTACTACAGTGCAGGATCATACATACCTACTACAGTGTAGGATCATACATACCTACTACAGTGGAGGATCATACATATGTACTACAGTGTAGGATCATACATACCTAATACAGTAGAGGATCATACATACCTACTACAGTGTAGCATCATACATACCTACTACAGTGCAGGATCATACATACCTAATACAGTGCAGGATCATACATACCTACTACAGTATAGGATCATACATACCTAATACAGTGCAGGATCATACATACCTTATACAGTGCAGGATCATAAATACCTAATACAGTGTAGGATCAAACATACATACTACAGTGCAGGATCATACATACCTAATACAGTGCAGGATCATACATACCTACTACAGTGCAGGATCATACATACGTTCTACAGTGTACGATCATACATACCTACTACAGTGCAGGATCATACATACCTACTACAGAGTAGGATCATACATACCTTATACAGTGCAGGATCATACATACATAATACAGTGCAGGATCATACATACCTACTTCAGTGTAGGATCATACATACCTACTACAGTGCAGGATCATACATACCTAATACAGTGTAGGATCATACATACCTTATACAGTGCATGATCATTCATACCTACAACAGTGTAGGATCATACATACCTACTACAGTGCAGGATCATACATACCTACTATAGTGTAGGATCATACATCCCTACTACAGTGCAGGATCATACATACCTAATACAGTGCAGGATCATACATACCTACTACAGTGTAGGGTCATACATACCTAATACACTGAAGGATCATACATACCTAATACAGTGCAGGATCATACATACATACTACAGTGCAGGATCATACATACCTTATACAGTGCAGGATCATACATACCTAATACAGTGCAGGATCATACATACCTACTTCAGTGTAGGATCATAAGTACCTACTACAGTGTAGGATCATACGTATCTACTACAGTGTAGGATCATACATATCTACTTCAGTGTAGGATCATACGTATCTACTTCAGTGTAGGATCATAAGTACCTAGTACAGTGTAGGATCATAAGTACCTAGTACAGTGTAGGATCATAAGTACCTACTTCAGTGCAGAATCATACGTACCTACTACAGTGTAGGATCATAAGTACAGTACAGGCACCGCGTACTTAAACAAACGCCACTCACCGCGGTGTTCATCTCACTGTGTTCGCCTACCAAAATGAACCCCACGATGGGTGTTCGGATGTATTTATTTTGCCCTTGTAGTCAAGGATAACCTATGAAAGTGCAAGCACTTATTTCCAATGGGGTCCTTTGGTTTTGCTGAAGAGACAGCGGGTATAAGACACAGTTTTTGAGATACAAGGAATCAGGGTGCGATACCCTAGCTCTTTGCGAATAGATCCCTTGGTTCTTTTACGTGCTCAGTGTATAGCACCGATACACGCGAGAATTACCTGGGTTTCATACCAGTACATCTCTAGTGGGGTGGGAAACACTTGAAGCATTTCTGAAATTTCCAGTGCCCCGGCCAGGGATTGAACCCACGACCGCTGGAATGGTAGACCAGTGTTTTACCACTCGACTACCGACCACCC
>VMBQ01003642.1:0-37955 GCA_007657795.1 Dreissena rostriformis
GAAATGATTCACACACCTACACAGGCAATTTTATCGCGGGACCAAATACCCATAGGCTCGATTTCGAGTTGCTTGATACATGGGCCTTTTAAAACGGTATTATACGTATCCGAATTACATTCTAATTCAATTTAAAAAGAAATTAAGTAGCACATATCTGTCATCAGTTAACTTGAGCAAAAGTAAAACAGAAATAACAAATAACTTTTCTCCATGTGTCAAGTCAGTTTCAACTTGCATTATATATGCATCATACTTTTTTTGCCTTGATGCATAGTTAAACACTATGGTCGTGTCATTAACTATCGTTAATCATCAATTATTACTGTATGCCAGAACATAATTCCTTGCGTTCATAATTAAGTATACGATTACATGTATACATACTCGTTGACTAATCGATCGAGACACCACGCGACAGATTGTCTTATGTCAATGAAGCATTCCTTCGAAATGTTGTTCCAAATCTATATAAAGCACATTCCTTGGCAAAATTGTTTATCTATTAATACAATAATACTATTTATAAATACTTTCAATTACAGCGAGTTATGTGCACAATTAAACTCCAGACACTCTATGAGGAGAGACATTCCTATTCTTATCCAATAAATTTATAGCAAAACAAACACTTCAAAAATAAAATGACAAGAACTCTGATCACTTGGGATTTTAATCGGTTTGAGGGATAGCCGAACCTCAACCTAACCACAGAATTAGACACAAACCAAACGCGTGTCTCACAGGATCTAAATAAAATCTACCTATGCAGATTAAAAGTTGTTCGTATTATGCGTACTTCTAATAGTTCAAATAATTGGCTGATACAACCAGAACCACCTTTTCTTTTTTAAGTCTGAGGCATTTGCAATAACAGATGGAAACTTCAAAGACAAAACGCTCCGAAGATATTTATGGATAATGATGAACGGAACAGTGTTAGCTAAATAACAATATGGCCCTGATAATTGACGTGATTGCCTTGTTAATGGTTACATAAGAGGAACACTGTAGCCACAAAATATAACATTAGAAGATCGTTTAACAACATACACTGATTGAAAGGTGCACGCTCAGTCTTTCCATTAGAGAAAAGACCGATATTAAGTCTGATAACAGACGCGCAATTGCAGAAATTGCTGAGGCAAGGATATTGTTAAATTTGAAAAACATATTTGTCTTTTTTAACAATGTATACTACTTTATTTGACTACACACAATCTAGATCTAGATGATGTTTAGTATCTGTCTTTAAACAGAAATACTGTTCGTTTACAATAAAAAAACTATGGCATGCCTAACTGAAGGTATTCTTAACGTGTGTTTTAAAACAACGTATATAATGAATTTAAGAGTTAATTAATTATATATGTTTTACCGGTTTTGCACTGGCTTAGTTTCGTAATCTAGGCATTTCTCCCATCATCTGATACACGGCATAAGGAAAATACAATACTAGGCTTTTCATGCAATCATGGTTACTTAATATAATTAATTGTTAAGGTCACATAACTAATGAAGATCGTTTTTCTTCTAAAATATGTTATCGAACTCTTATGCAAACAATATTACAGACCATCGGTCGTATTAATTACGCTCAGTATTTTCGATTAGCAGTTAAATGAGCCATACACCTTCTTGCACGAACCTGCATCGACCGCAATTCATGCACAGACCATGCTCATTAAAAATATGACATAATTATTGTAACATGTGTGGTTTGTATGAGTTTCGCAAGAACAATTTATTTGCTAGTTTTAAGATCCGGATAAATGACATAGTACAGTAAATATATAACCACTTTGCATTTTCATATTTCTGATTAATTATAATTTAATTAATATTGAAAATAGCTAATTGTGATGAACTATATTGTCAAAATATGTTGGCTAAAAGAACACACAATTACTATTCCAGACATCTAGAACAAGTCAGAATAGAAAAGTAACATTTAATAGACTGAACAGAATAATTCTGAAAACAAACGCAGCGCCAGAAGCAAAATTATTTATCGTTAACGTTACTTCGATGATAATCATACAAGTATTTAATATTTCTGAGAACATATTACAAACTGCCAACTTTCAAACTTTCAGTCTGTGAATTAATTTAATGGACAAGACCTTTAGTAACGTTATAAAAATGTTGGTTTTTAATGAACAAGTTAATGGACACAAATAATCTGCAAGTCGGAAGAGGGGTTTGTGCAAATAATCAAATCGGTGGAAGTCATTGTAATTTTTGATAAACATGACTGCATCAAAGACCTTTTTACATCGTTTAACCTGTTAGTGTACTACAAACTTAAGGAGGATACTGTATGCAAGAAATTGCTTTTTGGTTTCGCAATTTAGTATATTATTACATTAATTCATACTCCTTCATTAAACGATCTAGGCAACACGAACCAGATCGTCTTATTCCAACGTAGCAGCATTGGCTTCAGGTTATCTTTGATTCACATTTTTATTTTAAATTATAAGACCACAGACATGCCTTTGTACTATAAATACAGATAGTACGACAAGCATAGATTGTCCTTTAAAATGTAGTTCCAAGTATAGTTTAAAGTAAGCACTTTGCTTTGCAATGTATTAAAGTCATGTGTCCAAAAAGCATATTTATCAATACTTTCGATAAAAGCGAGTTATGATAGTCCTTTAAAATGTAATTCCAAGTATAGTTTAGATTAAGCACTTTGCTTTGTAATGTATCAAAGTCATGTTTCCAAAAAGCATATTTATCAATACTTTCAATAAAAGCGAGTTATGAAAGTCCTTTTAAAATGTAGTTCCAAGTATAGTTTAGATTAAGCACTTTACTTTGCAATGCATTAAAGTCATGTTTCCGAAAAGCATATTTATCAGTACTTTGAATAAAAGCAAGTTATGTACAAGATCACACAAAACACAACCCAATGCACATTTAACAATAAATTCTAACGCGACAGTGTATGAAATGCTTCCATGCTCATATTTATTTAGTATGATGTATGACCTTATTGGAACAACACTGCATTTTTTTTTAATCCATGATTTTGTGGCATGAAATAAAATGATAAAATAAAACAAATAACTAAACTCCATAAACTCTATCAGGAGAGAAGGTCTAGTTCTTATGAACTAATTGTATAGCCTTACACACACGTTAAACATAGCATAATCAGACCTGGATCACTGCGTCAGAACGGTCAATTGATATAGTTTGATCTTTAAATGGTTGGAGTGCTAGCCGAAACTCACACTTACACCATAATTGTTCACAAATGAAAAGCGTGTCCTCAAGGACTTCAATGAAATATACATAATACGAAATCCGTTCTGTCTGTATATGTATATTTCATTGAGGTCTTTTGAGACACGCTTTTCGTTTGTGAATAATTATAATTATTGTTGCATAGCAACGCAGAAACGAAAAAAGTATGGGAGATAAAGCATATCTTTAGGTAAGTACCGGTCCTTTATAATTTTCCTGATTTACTTAAACCCAATGCATGTCAAATGATGTAAGCACAACACATAAATATAATAATACTCGTAATTTGTGTTGACAATCACTCAAGATGATAACCATTTATAGTTTTATTTTCCATCTGATCTTGCGCATATGGTACGCGGGTTGAAAGTATGGGCGGACAGACTTTTTTCAATATGTCATTATCGAAGCATTACGTTTTACACAAGAACCGAACTGCAGAGATCATTGATATTGTCAGATATATTTTATTATATGTGTAACTAATACTGTAAGAGGTAAGAAAACCGTAGGGATAAAAGAAAAGGTTTTTCAAAAACATGTTTGAAAAAACAATCTTAGAAAAAATGCTCGTACAGACTTGTAGGGATGTGCCTTTCCTGTTGTGCTGAAGCCGGCCGGCCGCGGTACAACATTTGGTCGAGAAGAATAACTGAAGCGGATCACGGGTCCTTTAAAATGCACGCAATCTTATGCACAGCGTCACGTGATTCCCTTAATGTTACTACCCATGGATCAACTGAAGAGAACTTGAAGTACTAGTACTGCCTACATACGAATATAAACATGTATTTATGTGTGTACCAACATAACAAAATCTGATTTACGAACCATGTATAGTTTGTAAGAAACAAATGAGCTAATGTGAACCAAAATATATCGCCAAAATGTTTAATAAATTCACGGAATTAGTATGCATTCTGCTATACCCGATTCCATTTACTGCATTGGAATGCCTTCAAATACAATTCCGCATTACCGGTCAATTCCATCCCCAAGACGTTCAGGGTCAGAGCTGGTTCAGTAAATCGTCAGAGGAAGACGGAATGTACAATAAATAAACGCCTTATGTTGATAACACAGCATTGCTTTCAAATATCACATAGCAGGATTTTAGGGGAAAGGCATGAGTGAAAACCTATCGGTAAATGCCATTTGTCNTCTGGAGTTTAATTGTGCACATACCTCACTGTAATTGAAAGTATTTATAAATAGTATTATTGTATTAATAGATACACAATTTTGCCAAGGAATGTGCTTTATATAGATTTGGAACAACATTTCGAAGGAATCCTTCATTGACATAAGACAATCTGGCGCGTGGTGTCTCGATCGTTTCGTCAACGAATATGTATACATTTGATCGTATACCAAATTATGAACGCAAGAAATTATGTTCTGGCATACATTATTAATTGATGATTAACGATAGTAAATGACACGACCATAGTGTTTAACTATGCATCAAGGCAAACAAGTATGATGCATATATAATGCAAGTTGAAACTGACTTGACACATGGAGAAAAATTATTTGTTATTTCTGTTTTACTTTTGCTCAAGTTAACTGATGAAAGATATGTGCTACTTAATTTCTTTTTAAATTGAATTAGAATTTAATTCGGATACGTATAATACGATGTATCATTAAGCCATTCTCATTAGGATGGCCGGTAAAAATGGGTCGTTTACATAGAAAATACTTTGATTGTGTTAAATACAGATAAGGTATATAGCGACACGTTTTGTTTATGTTTCTCGTGTCGAATAATCAATTTATTGGTATTGATTTTTATCCCAGCATTTTTTCCTTTTCTGATTTCCGATATATTCATTTAAAAATATTCATAAGAAAATATTAGAAAAAAAAAACACCATAGGCACTAAATTGCGTCATAAAAATAACTTAATGACGCCATCCTATTTCGCTTCATAGTTTTATCCGCGCTATGAAAGTGTAAAGCTAAGTTGATACCACTTCGCCTATTTACAATGTACTTATGATGATTGAATGAACGTTAAATTTTGATCCTATTATAAAGTAAAACATTTAAAATAAATTATCACCATGTTATTTAGTCAGAAAGCCAGGTAATTAAACTTGAGACAAGATATATTTTCAACGATGTCTTCTTAACAAAGTAGATTCGGACGCAATTCTTTCACGTTATCGCAGATAATAATATAACAATTCTTCTCGTTCTAAAGATGATAAGCCTTCTGCAGTTGTCTTTCCCGATGATAAATTCAACTCGAACGTGCATATATATATATTCAACTAGAATGTGGCATATATTTAACCCCTTAGATCATTGAAATTGAGAGGAGGTACATGTATTCGATAACAGCTGATTACAACATATTCAGTTACATATCCGATGATATAAGATACGATAATACCAACGTTCGAAGTCGCTACAGAATGCATGGAATCTTGCTATTTAATTTTGTCATCTATCCAGAATAGCACATGGAATTGTGGTTAAAATGAAAATATGATCAAATGCAGAAACATTGATTGTAAGCGTAATAGTAAATTAAGTATAGTTATCGAAAACTCAACATGCGACAAAAACACAACTTAGAGTCGGTACAGAACATTTGGGTTGGTCGAGGAAATGGAAACAAATCAGATTGTATGCCTCGGTTTGTTGCAGTTGTTATTTGTACTATCCTGGAAACATGCATATTATAGTTTTTGTTTAATTACGTTTAACTTTTACTTGATCCTTTCTAATTGAGATGACAGCAAATAACGTTTCCTATTAATGTTGGTGTTTCTTCAACAGTATTACGGCTTTCATTATAATATTTGTTTTACGGGGATTAATACGGGCACAAGCCCGCGTAGCGGGCGTTGACCGTTCAAACATATGGAAATTTAGACAAAACAATAATAAAAAAAAAAAAAAACACACNAATGTTCGCATGCCGCGGATGTTATAGTGTTATTTGAATGTGTGGAAAGAAACGCGTCTTACTCAAATATAATGTTTCGAGGACAAATACATTAATTCATAATAAGCCACGTGAGGACACATATAATGTGATCACGCGTAGTTAAATTTTTATTTACAAACGCTAGTATGTGGTTTAAAATATGTGCACTTTATGACAAACAGTTCATGCGGTGGATATTTGCCTTTTAAGTGAAAAAAGACAACAACAATACTTAAACCTTTGTTGTTCATTTAATAAATAAGAAAAGTAAATTGTCGACCTTTATTTCAAAGTCACGAATTACATCGAAAATATTTGTTTAAGATATTTCTTGTTTTAATTTCACGGAATTCAAAATATGTTCATTCACTGTCCCTTACATTCAGTTTCTGTGCACAGTCGTTGTGTCTGTATCCACAAGTACATTCAGTAAATAACCTTTTAACTTAATTCAAAGCGTCATCACCGTTCGAAGTCAAATCCAAACTGTCACGCCCTTCATGACTCTCGACATCATCTTCTTCATCGAATACGGCAAGACAAGTAATCTCGAACCCGCTCTTCGATTATTTCACCGATGCCGTCTGCACTCGCATCAATTCCAACACGTCTTCGTCTGATAACAACTCGTCAATCTCTATTGCGAAGCAAATGACGTAGTAAAAGGGGTCTGCTCAAAGTGTTGAGAGAGTAAACTCTTCACTTCCTATATTAAAACAAACGTCAATTTGAGTATGAAATTTAATTCATGTACGCACATGTCACACAACGGAATTGCGCAATTTACTTCTGGAAATTCTATTGCAAAAAAGACTAAAATTAATAAGCTGACTTACTACCCAGTTCACCAAATCGTTGCTTATCAAGAATAGTATTGTAATGTTTCATTAGTTAACCGCACTCCAAAAATAAAAATAATGATTAATTAAACATGATGCACGTTGCTTGTAGTTGATCAAGAAGCGCTGATATTTGAGTTGAATTTCATGGACTTAATTAAATGAGAAAAAACATTTAACGCTTGTTAAAAAAAAAATAATGCTTTGCATGTAAAAAGATAAAAATAACAAATAATAAAATCATTCCGGCGATGGGAATTGAACTTCAGACAACCGATTACACCACGCACTCATCTGTGTGTGCTATGGAGTACATTTTGTGTATATATAGTCACAATAATTATTAAACTACTTGAATGACTCGACAAATTTTGAATGTAAAAACCGGGTGTCAAAAACTCCAACATTATTTTCATTTGTAACTCAAAGGCACGTATAGTACGTTAATAACAAAAAAACATGCTTGCAAACTACATACGTGTGCGTAAAGGGTCTTTATGGCATCTTAAACTTAGAAAAATAATAATAATATCAGGCAAATATTTATTTGACATGTACATAATTAATGTTCATGTACTTTCTCAGTACATAACAATCATGGATTTCGATTTGGAAACCGTAACGTTGGGTAATCATTAGTGAACACTTGGCTATTAAACGTTGTTCGACAATGTTCTTTACTTTCACTTTACACGGTTCAAGTTATAACAGTTATGGACATTAACACAATTCAAACAGAAACTTTCATCAAACTGAAAAAATGAACAAACAAATACTTACCTTCATTTCTTCATTCATCATGTTATTTCGAAATTCCCAACTTTGCCGTTAATAACTAATTTTCACCAAACACGAAAATACTTCCCGGATTAAACAATGACGTACATTTAAGCAGGTTTTCCCAACAACGTCATCAATGTCATTTAGGCAGGTTTTGTCGCGAAGGATTTCATATTATAGGAATATAAAAAGTAATATTTTAAATTGCTGGCTGATAACATCAGCAACACCTTTTCTGTATTTAAGTCCGAGGAATTTGCAATAAACGATGGAAACTTTAAAGACAAAACGCGCCGAAAATGAAGATATTTATGGATTATGATGAACGGAACAGGGTAAGCTAAATTGTAATATATCCCTGATTATCGACGTAATAACCTTGTTAATTGTTGCATAAGAGGAACACTGTGATCCGAAAATAAAAGATTGGACGATCGTGATCATGTTTATTCATCCCATTAGAGAAAAAACCCGACGGTTGTACTGATAGCAGATTTGCCATTGCAGAAATTCCTGAAACATGGATAGTGTTTAATTTGGAAAATACTTGTCTGTATCATACGTTTTATGTATTTAACAATCGCAATTGCAATTCTAGCAACACATTAGTATTTCTAGCCTCATCTTCAAAGATTTGTCTATAGTACCTTTCAAGAATGTGTATCCAATAAAAGCATTCTGTCTTATGATGGGATACAAAAATTAACAAAGCTGAATGTACGGGTAAAACAGAAATGCTTTCACCTGTTCATATAAAAATAATTTGAAGGAAAAAACAGATGGAGAAGATGTAGTACTTACGTCATTCATTAACTGATGTTTACATTGTCAACAAAAAAATGGAACGCTTAGTTAAGAGGTCCGGTCTTAAACAGTATATTTTCATTTCAATGTATTATAAGGGTAAAACAAAAAGAAAGTTTAGAAAATAATGTGGTGGATGCAGATATTGTCTCCGATTTCCACAAACCAATACCTTTTAATGCTTTTCGTACCGATTCATGCCACATGCATAAAGTTTTGATTGAGCTTTACCGTGTTTAAAACTATGTCGAGGTTTACATGTACACGCTTTTGATTGGCAAATCTTTGCCCCAGGCTGGATTGGATTTCGCTTTATAACAACTTTTAAAAGCGAACTATTCATTACTGATAAATTTGACTAAACAAACAATTTGTCTTTTCAATTGTGCGTACTAAACATGTCACGATAACGACAGGTATGGAATTGCAAATATATATTAAAAAAAACAGAACACCATGCGCAACAAAATACAATTGCATAGCACACATATTTCTTAGTATTCACATTACAAATTCAATATGAAAATAAGTTTAAGTTAATTCCAAGACGACATAAACTGCAGTTTATACAGTCGCATACGTGTGTTTGGTGTAAAGGAAAACGTAGCTTGTAAATCACGACATGTTATATGTATGTTGTGCGATAACGATATTGTGATTGTCTGAATCATTTATATAAGGTCAGCACTACACCAGTATGCGGATACATGTTTACTCATCAGTATTTGGGAATGAAGAAAACACTAACATCACTTAGATATATTGATCATAAATGAATGGAAACGTAACTTCCAAAATAACTTTAGAATAAGGCTCATGCTTTTGAAGCATTAACATATCGTTTATAGATACCGTTCAACTAAAACTAAAACTCCTTAACACTCCAAGCTGTGTTCCTGAATTTCTAGATGTAAGCATATTTAAAATATTTAGAAACTTAAGCTGTAATGTGGCAACAGATATTGTCATGAATAATAGTTCGTTTTCTGGTTTATTCGTCTTATTTACCCTCTCCATGATCACATCTGGTATGGATTCTACTTAATCACACATAAACACATGCTCGTTATTGCATTTATGCATACGACTAATGTACTTCTATTAAGTTCATATCGTCAAGTGTTCATAAATCTGGTGAAAGCATGTAGAGAAAATTACAATGAATTTTAAGACATCTGTCAATCATGATAACAAACCATTAAACCTAGCTGAACTATTCGCACGCATGTCAAATTATTATGGCGGCGTTTGCAAAGAACTTGGAATAGCTTTAGTTATTTTCTCAACAATGCCCATCATACTTAAGCCTATATGCTAGTAATAATTAAATTCAAAAGTTGTCCTGGGGCATTGCAAAGTAATGTTGATGAATTGCTATTCGCAAACATTCGTGAAAGATTTTTTTAAGACCGCTGTGCGTTTGTTTGAAGTTTCCAATAAAATGGCATTTTAATACGCATATTTGGCGCATTTATAGTCGCCCCACGCGGTATTCAAATGCGCAAATTTAGGAACAATAAAATGTCACCCTATTTCCTGATGTGTTTAAACAAACGGACTGATAAATAACTCAGCGCACTGTATAAAGTGTTTGCTACAGTGTATTGTTTTCTGTTTAAGGTCCCATCAATGTGTTGTACGGGGACCGCAACAGTGCCAGTGCACAAACATCACCCTAGGTGATGATAGAGTCGGGGTTCAGTACTTTCAAATAAAACGATCCTGACATTGCTCTCTTCTTTTTTATGAAGGTCTACTTACAAAAACACATTTCTATATATATTAAATAAATTTAATTATTAACACAGTGCAACTCCACTATTGATAACAGAAGAGCAAGTAAGCATTTTTTTTTGTTGAGGGTATACCTTAGCTTGCAATGATAAAACATGTAATTATTGTTCAAAATTGCATCGACATTAATCTGTATAAAAGTGCAACATTGAGGACCTTAATCGTCATTGAAGATGAATCGGCTCCAAAAAAAAATAACTTAAATTTACTGCACCAACTACTTGCATTTTCAAGACAGACATTCTACTTTATGTACTTGACTGAACTGACGTTATGTTGGAGTATAAATCACACAAGTATATTATTGTGACATAAAGAAGAAAATGCGTTTAAAAAAAAATGAATTTTTCTAATTATTCAATATACATCCATTTAAACGTTAACGAAAACATTTCAATATATATAATATAACAAACCAAACTATATTATAGTAAAATATAATTAAATGGGATTTTAGAATTAACTGTTCTAATTTCCTCTGTATGTTAATATATACGTAAACTTCGTCACAACTGTTCGATAGAAAGCACACGCCAACATCCAACATAATATCCACCTGCATCCGCCTATAGTTACTAGGCAAAGGAAGTTAAATTTTGGCCCATCTTCATAAAAAGATGCTTCTTTATTACAGTGCTGAAATTAAACCAATCAATTTCAGAAAGTTTGTTTCGGTATTCCATCATCAAAAAGAACATTATATTAACCTACATTATTTCATTTGTAGTTTGTTTCCAATCAATGATCCTTTTTTATATATAATTTAGTTATCGCTTCATTATCAGTTGGAAATTAGTAATGCAATTGCTTGATAAGCCCCATACATTCTTAGATAATCATTTCGCACGTGGGGTCTTCGGAGGTGATCTGTTGATATCACACATCTTCATTGTAATCAGATAAAAGCGTTATTGAGAGCGACGATGATTGAAAAGAAACACACTTCATGGTAAACAACATGATAGCGAAACAATTATGCTATAACTTAGTACATATTTGAACGACATTGGTTATAATATGCTTTTACACTGGCAGTAAGATAAGAATAGTATTTTATCTTTCCTTTTCTTTGCATCACATGAAAATAATTATTATTTCTGCCGCGCTCGAAGTTCGATGACCTTAATTAAATTATCAATATCAATAACAATATATAATACTGATTTTAAACTGTTATCAATCTACACAGCAAGCCCAATGACATGTTTTCGTTAGTCTTAATATAAGTAAGCTACTAAATCAAACTTAAAGCAATTCTTTTTCAATAGGTTCTTTTATCATTAAGATCAGCATAAAAGTCATTGACAAGATAATAAACAAGCATAGTAAGTATCCCATATATACATGCAACATTTAAACACATATCATAACTAAATTTACAATGAACAGGAATTTATTTCTGTAGAACAAACATCACTTGTACCTAACAATCGTTTCCCAAATTAACTTCACCAAGAGATATAGTTACTATAAAAAAGCTTAGTTGGAATCAGTTAATTACAAGTTTAAGAGAGACAGGTTCTTTGTCCGCTTAAACCTTTGTTTTTAAATTGTTATATACAGAGAATAAGCCCAATTGCATTGTCAATGCAGTGCTAGCGTTTGAAACTATTCCAATTATTTAATGAGCACCATTATATTTAATAAATCTTTATTTATCTAACTGTTTTCACGTAACATAAATGCTGTATTTAAACACAACTGATTTCCACAATAATGAAATACCAATTACCCGTAACGCTTACTTCTTGGGGGTGAATCGGGTACGTTTATTAAAAAACAAATATAATAATTGTCTGTTAAGACAGACTTCTTTTAATTGCTGAATTAAATATATTGATACCTCTGCTTCACGTTATTTCACTCGTATATAATTTTAGTGTTAAGAGTTGTGTATAAAATAAATAAAATTATTTATATCCAAGATAACAGTTTACATTAAAGTTAATTGAAATGTAAAAGCAGTACTTACACTGGTCTCTTAGTATTAAAGTTCCTTAAACTTTGTGGATACTAAACGCTGTCTCCTGTATCTGTTTTAAAGAAGAACTTTCGATCGGAGAACGACAATGTTTCTAAACCGATTGCATTTTCAAAAGCAATAAATCTCGCTTTAAGTTATAATATTACTTTCCAACAAACGAAATGCTAAAATTAAATATCATTCACAAAATAAAGTACGGCATTGCACCATTGATGGTACAATTAACGTAAAATGTTAATCAATCATGATGCATTTACATTGTTTCATATTATTATATATTTTAGGAGACGAAGATATCAATTTAAACAACCGCTGAAAAGTCATTGACTTTGTAAACAAAACCGAACACCGCATTATCGACAGGAAATAAAGATGGTTTTCACCAATTCGAGACTGAGTGTTCTGCTAACGCTCTTGACATATTTGTTGATGAACTATCCGATGTTTAGAAATAGAATACCTCAGTAATTGCTTTAACAAAATCGACTGGCTGTTTAAGAGCACTTCCAACGAAAACAAAGACATATCAAAGCATAAACACTAAATAAATATGGAATGCGTAAACAAATTTGAAAAACAGAAAACCAGTTTAAGGTGGAAATGCTCTGATACTATTACTATACGTGGAAGACAGTTCATAGTTATTGCATTAGCAATATGACGAATATATATATATATATAATATATATATACAATTCAAGACAATAAATTATTTCAGGATCAAATTTCTTGTTATCATCATCTTATCGTATTTAAGAAAAAAATGCACTATATTAAATGTATTTACGAGACTGACAGCAAGCGCTTTAAGAAGGACGTGCAAGGTTATGACTTGAACGTTTACCGTTCTTTTTTGCAATACCTTTTTTCTTGTTTGAAGACATGTTTCCACTATGAATGTCAAGTCAAATAATTTAACACATGTCATCTAAATGACCTCGACCAAATGATTCATTATGTAGAATCAACCGAAAATTGAACGGTTTAAATTCCTATATAGTTCATCCCTACAAAAAGAACATAATAGTTTAAATGTATCAATATAGAATAATTACTGGAATGCTATGACACGTTTTGGCATGTTTTTAAGGGTTTACTAGTTAATGACCTGTGTAACAATCACGGTATTTGGCAAGTAATCAGTCGGACTATTGTCAAGCAATTACGTTCATCATTGCTGTTTGAACATTGCAAAACATGACATTATTACATTGTTAGTCTGGTCCTTGCGACACAGCTGTACGCTTGATTTTGCAGCTAATTGTTAGACATAACTCTTTTACTAGTGCCCGTTCATGTTTTTAAAACAGGATCTTGAAATCAAACCTTAAAATTCCACAAAGTAAGAATATAGCGGCAATTATATATATATGATAAAGACCTACTATTATATAAATTGTTAGATATACTATATAAATGCTCATGTACAATAAAGTTATGTTTATAATGTATTCATACCAAATTCGAGTTGATATACAATTCACGTCGAATCACTGCATATCTGGTAAAAAATTAAGAAGGTTAATTCTAAAGAACAACCTTAATGTTGATAGATAACATTCTAGATATGTTTAACTGAAAAGCGATATGAGTTAGATTACTTAACCAATATATACAGTGTTTTAATTACATAAATGGTAAATGGATGCTATATTAAAACATGTTCTTTAAGAAATCAATATTGCTGATTGCGAAATTACCGGTTTCCGGCTATGTTTTTATAGTTATGAAAATAAATATGACGGCGTGTATTCGCTTAAGTAGGTCAGCATTACGTTCGTTTTATACAAGGTGGTAAGTAGAAATGCTTAAATAATGATGCAAACATATCAAAAGGGTAACACACTACTTATAATCGGCACATCAGGCATTATTTTATTGCGCAGCAGCATAATTAAGATAATAACACGTGTGTCTCTTTAATAATATGTGATACAGCCACTTGTACTTGTAAAATTGGCTAGTTGTGTTAGTATATGTGTATATGGTATACATTTTTCTATGGTAATATTGAGCTTTAAGAATAAAAAAAAAATGTCAAATACGTAAATACATAAATACGTAAATACGTAAATTCGTAAATACGTAGATACGAAAATACGTAAATACGTAGATACGAAGATACGTAAATACGTAAATACGTAGATACGAAAATACGTAAATACGAAAATACATAAAAACATAAATACATAAATACATAAAGACATAAATACATAAATACATAAATACATAAATACATAAATATATAAAAACATAAATACATAAATACATAAAAACATAAATACATAAAAACATAAATATATAAATACATAAATACATAAATACATAAATACGTAAATACGTAAATACATAAATACATAAATACATAAATACATAAATACATAAATACATAAATACATAAATACATTAATACATTAATACATAAATACATAAATACATAAATACATTAATACATACATACATTAATACATAAATAAGTAAATACATAAATACATAAATACATACATACCTAAATACATAAATACATAAATACATAAATACATACATACCTAAATACATAAATATATAAATATAAAAAACATAAATATATAAATTCATAAATACATAAACACATGAATACGTAAAAACATGAATACATGAATAGATAAATACATTAATACATAAATACATAAATACGTAAATACGTAAATACGTAAATACGTAAATACGTTAATACGTTAATACGTAAATACGCAAATATTCGTTCGACGACAATACAATAGTAATTATTAAACTCCAGAAACATATGAAGTAAAGAGAGTGTAGATACTACCCGCCTGCTACTTGCTGTCAGCTAGTATCAATTTTGTGTTACAGTTCACAATTTAACAATACCTGTCAATGTCATTTAAATTTTGAATGCAAGAGTAACCGCCTTTGAACGGCCAATACGCATTACATTGATTTAAAGGCATAACTAACGTCACACGTAGTTCAGATTCACATTACACGCAAATAATGTCGAGGATTCTATGAGACTGGTGAGGTTCGGCTAGCCCTCAACTTGGTTTAAACCCAAATACTTCGCAGTTGCCGTTCCAAGGTTGAGATACAAATTTAGATTATTTTATGTTTACAGTTACCGGAGGCATCACATACCTTGTGGAAACCCCTATAAACAGGACAGTCATGGTATCGAGTAATTTCAAGAAATACCTTTACCTTTTTATTTTTTTATTATACGAAAATATCAAACGAAGCTAATTTCAATATCATGTTAGGAAACTACACTTTTTCTTTATGTTTGTGTGTTGCCAGGTTTTTTATACAACACATATGATTTTAAAAGCTTCCACCGAATACATCAAAAACAGTTTATTACACTGACTCGCAAAATTAGTTAACAGTTAATGTCAATAACAGTCCACGTGGAAGTCTTATTAATCAAATATTTGAAATGTGCCGGAATGAATTAGTCAACATATACTATATATATATATATGTGTGTAGATGCTATAAATACTACCCCTAATTACTTTCATATCAATACTCGATATCGATTAATGATGTGTATTAATTGTTATTGTGCATTTAACTTACCTAAAGATAAACCTGCATCAACGAGCATTGCGTGTACAGTGTGCTCGTTATAATATTGGAGAATTGTACAATTATAAACAAGTTAAATGCCTTCATGCATGCTATGAACCATTTATACAGACGCAAATGAAGTCTGCTTGATACCGTTCGTGCAGTGTTCTAATTGTGAAATATACAAATTCTCGGTGATTGTTAGTAATAACAAATGATTAAGTTAAGGTTGTTTACGACCAGAGTATACATATTGTGTCATACAAATAATGCTTTGACCTGCTTACCTCCCGTTCTTTCCACTTATGAGACGCAGGGCGAAAGTAGTATGGAAAAATAAGGTTTATTATGAAAACATGTTATTTCAACAATAACAGTCAAGAAATATCACATTATTTATTGTCACTGCAAACAATGAATGGGAACAAACAATATACAGCCTACTTTTAGGTACTTCACAGTGACCTCGTAAAATTCTGATGATGTATAAATCATGATGATGTACAAATAATGAATAAAATGAATATAAAATTATTGATAAAACAACGTTAAGTTGTATGCTGCATACATATTGAACCGATAATCGACTAAGGCAATTTCATCACTTTACGAGGTCAGCGTTTTACAGACAATCTGACACTTACACTTGTTCGAGCGGCAGCTCGATGTTAATTTGTCTGTCAACCCAAAACGGCCAAAGCGTGCATTCTGAAAATATACACAAACATTTAGAAAGTAAGAAAACATAAGACGAATGAGATACGTTATTCGGCATAATAATATGTAGAAGCGATCAAGAAGAGGTAAACCATAATAAAGCAAACGTACATTAAGCAAGTTCCTCATGCATAAGGCAAAACAAATTAAAACTGCAATAACGGAGGCACACAAAATGAAAACACAGGGCGTAAATAGGTGTTTTGATTTCCACCATCATAATAGCTTCGATTCTGAGCTTGTTTGATTTTTCTTGAGTTTAAGATCATTTTGCTTAGTACACTTAAAACATAACAGGCTTACCCTCATTTGTGATTAATTGTGATCATATTTGCATTTTAATCATACGCTCACGTTCTATTGTTGATAGATTGATGAAATCAAATAGAAGGTAATAGAACAACAAAGTCGGCTATATCAAACTCAGTAGGTACTTGAATATGAGGAACATGTCCTTATCATTAATATTTAGTGTATGTTTATACGTAACTCTATTTTATGTATTGCACACAGGTAATCTGATGCTATCCAGGAACCCCTTATATCATATTACAATTGTAGGACAACTTAAGTTAGTATGCAATTTTCGACGCTTAAACTGCTTAGCAAAAACGTATATGACTAGTTGAGTTCATTACATATATTCATGTCCATTCAATTGTTGACTTAGCCTTTATTTTTGGAACATATTTATCCATTTGTGTGTATCCGTTGTGTCCTAACTTTTTGGTCGTAACTTAAATTTGACGTGCGATATTTTATAAGACAGGATCCAGATGTTTAGAATAATGAGTGTCGTTTTTTAAATGTTCTAAACATGATAAAGAAATCAGATGTAGAATACTTAACCAGAAAGTGTGTTGAAACTTCAAATGTGTTGTACATCACTGAAGACACAATATAAAGAGTGATGTTTAAATATTTTTTTTCCGATATATACTGAAACAATCTGAAACAGAATTTATGGAACAATAACTTCCAGTGCATTCCCTAGGGACTTACAACGTTAGTAATATCATATGCTGTATCATAGGAGATGTCACTGAGTATGTGTAAATCAGTTGTTATCAATACTTCGTCTAAATTTAACCAATTTATGTGGTTAAAAACAAATACCACATTGTGTATTTTCACGGTTGAATTGAACTTATCTTCGACTAAGACAAGCTAATCATCTTTGGAACGGGCATAACTGAGATATGTTATCTGCGAGTACGTGAACGAATTGCGACACAATCTGTGTTGTAAACATAATACATATGTTGGTGTTGAATGCAAATGTTAATGGACACACATATTCTGGAAGTCCGGAGAAAGGTTGTGCCAATTATCATATCGGTGGAATTCCTGGTTGCTTCAACGACCTATTCTCTGGGTGAACAGGTTAGTTGATAACAAACCTAATGATAGTCATATCACAATAAAAGGTGACAGTATATATACAATATAACAGTTTTGGAAAGAATGCACGTCTACCTGTCTGAAATGGATTTATTCGGATAATGTCATTTCAGACTATGCTTAATACTGTAAGAATATATACTACTATTGACTTACATAATGTTATGCATACATACAATATATTATAGCTGGTTTAATATTTTCTAAAACATAGAAAAGCGCCAAAGACACAACAAACCAATGTCTTATTTTTTTAATAATTGCAATTAAAGGTATATATGTGTGGCAAAGCACGATATGACTATAGATAACACTATCTAACTGAATCCTGAGTAATCCATTCCAAAGTATAACAAAGACACACATGATGAGCATAATCGTTTTAATTGTGTCTTATATGTTTATAGAATTATAATCAATTTGCGATAGGTTATCGACATATTAAACGCATTTAATGTAAATAATCTAATGGATCTGCGGTAATTGAACAGCTATTTCAACCCAGACAGTTTATTTTCGTAACCAGACGAAAGAAATCCGAGTAAGTCAGTCATTTGCAGGATTGCTGGTTGCTCAAGAGGCATGTTGTAATGACAAGCATGAATGAACTAGTTCGAAATATTCATGGAAAAAAATCAGTAATTGATAATAATTGATTAGTTTAACTTCCTCCAGTCTAGCTAACCCAGTTAAGCATAAACCTTTGTAAAAGATGTATACATTTCGTTTATGTATTTGAATAGTTTTGATATACTGCTTTGGGGCGTGTTTTATTTTTGCAAAATACGCTTTGCTCATTTTTTCAATTTTGAATAGTTCATTCGCCAATACTTTCCACGTAGCATGCATTTCAATACAAACCGTTTAATTAAACTAATCTTCATCCGGATCTCAAACCTTAATCCGTGGTTACAAAAGACGATGTCTCATTTAAAGCAAATGTGATCTTTTAATGCAATTAATTACAGTAAATACGTTATGTGAATTTGAAATTATTTGTCATGTCCCAGCAGCAAGGTAGTATTATACCTGGCTGTCTGATTTTACTTGGTTGGACTTGGTTGGACATGTATGTGTTGTAGGAAAGCATAAGTGCAAGTTCTGCACTACTTTTCAAGTTAAAAATACAAACAAAACTAAAACAATAAGCAACACTCAATTACCTTTTCCATCCAAAATTGCAGGTAATTGTTTGCTTAATTGATGAAATCAGCGGAACAATTACCCACCCTAAAACTGGTCTTTGAAAAAGAGACGAAGATAAGTACCAGTCAACTTGGAACATGAAGAACTTTATAAAAAGTTATATATTTTTGTGTACACGTGTTTATAAATGAAATCATGGATTTTCGATAGTTTTATTTGTAAACCTGTATCGAATGTTTGATTGTAATATATCCCTTTTATAACTTCGCGATCTTACGAAACTCGATATCAATCAAAGGTATTTCATCCCACGCCAACTTGTTGTAAAAAAAAAGAGTAAAATGTTGTTAAAGTAAAGCCAGACATAGTAAGATAACACGACATACTGAATGCATAAGACAAACAGATAATTGTAAAACATAAAAGAAATACACACTATAAACAAATGCAAGATAGTAAAATTATCAGACAACCAGAATTTCTAATTAAACATTTATCAACATATTGGATTCATCGATTCTATTTCGGTCTACAAAGATTATTGTCGTACCCACATAACCTCGAAATTCCAGATCCAGTTCCGTTATTAGTTTCCAGGTCAAAAGGGAACAACATTCTTCAAAAGATTTTTATCGCTAAAGAATGCGGTAAAGTATTGAAACGCTATGGCAATCCCAGGCAGCCGAATAGGACGGTAATTGAGTTTTTTTATTTGCCCTATCTAAAAGGATTAATACCTACAGAGCTGCTGGGTGTAACGTAAAAAAAACAACATAATTCAACTTTATATATTAGCTATCATTCCTGAAACATTTATTGCAAACGTTATTGCCATTATATCATGTAATACGTTGTAATATTCATAACGTTTAAGTGAGTATAAAATCTGAACGTAGCGTAAATACAACAGTTTTAACATGTTATTGTTTGCAACATTATGTACGAGAAATGTTGATAACTGCTTCTCTTCAATTATGAAGCTTTGTGTTCAATTAAAAACACATCGATTATCGATACTTGAACTTGATACTTGAAACCTTTAAAAATATTTGTATCCGTTTTTTTGGTAGAATAACATGTTTTAAACGTACATATGTATATTCATGTACAAATATAAAAAACACAATTCAAATATTCGAATAATCGTTATCAACAAAATAATACTCAATAACATAAATTGTACAGTTAGACAGATTATTGAAGCAGATATAAAGTCAAGGAATGATTTCATTATTATGTTTAATTGAATTGTTGCATAACATAACAAAAATGTAGTCCATTCATAAAAACAAAGCAGCAGAAATGTTTCATAAGCATTATTTTATCAATGCCGATCATTACGTAATTCTTCCAAAGCAATCTCTGAAATAATTTGACAGACAGACAGACAGACAGACAGACAGACAGACAGACAGACAGACTGACAGACAGACAGACAAGACAGAAAGACAGACAGATAGTTTATTCAGACTTATACAACAGTACATCGTCGTTAACTCAAATATACAGATGCCAAGGAACCCAGACGGATAATTGCTCGCTAATTTTTACATCTTAATCGGTTTAACAGCTCTTTAAGAAAGTTTGTTTGTTGTTAATAGTAGAAATACATTTCAATTATGAATGAATGAGTGATGGGATAAAAAACAAACACAACTAGCAAACTTGCTTGATCCATTTTCACTCTCACCATCAGCGATACTTCCACTAACACCACCACGTGCTCTAACACTACTGCTGAAAAAGTGGCATAACTAAAATGCCGATAAGTACGTCTCTTTTTTTAAACCATCTGCGACAATTTTATTATCCTTATCAGAGCAACATAGTTAACAAACAGTGAGTACATATATGACGTTGAGGCATTTAGGATCAATGACAACACGTTTAGACTCATACGAACGTGTTATGTTTTGTCTCTTTCAATAAAGCTGTTAAAACATATTTTAGATTATAAAACCACTACCCAAATAATAGAATATGACTTTAAAAAAATTCTTTTAAAAATGAGATTGAGTGAAGTTCTCTTCAGAAGCATTTTATTAAATTACGAGTATATATTTTTTCCGTTCTATACGTTTTATTGTCCTCGTCAATAGTTATTTTGGGGTCGAGGGCATCCCCCTCCACACCGTACATCATCCGTATATATAATATATCATAATAAAAGGTGTACAATATTGCATTCTTGATACGTGTTTATAACTGCATGATACAATATACTGTCATAATTGCATAAATAACAATACATGTATACCATTTATAGTTATAAAGATACGTCTAAATTATGCAACTCACAATGCACAATTTACAGGATTGCAAAGTAAACAAGTGCTATAATTACAGTAATACAATAATTGGATATATAGCAATATACTACTAGATACATATAGTGAAATTATCAATTTAAGGATAGATTATGCAAGTCACAATTTTCTACCGAAACAGACTTAACAAAATACCCCATTCTTTATTTGAAGTTATTAAGTTAGAATCTAAATTGCAGAAGACATTCAATTCCTTTAAAATATTAAACTGGATTGGAAAATATGATTTTGCTGCGATAACGGTAGGTAGCTTTTGATTCATTTTACAATTATATATACATTTTTAGTGAGAAGGAATGTTAGATTAAGAGGACACTGTTGCTTTTATATCCTTACATAAACGAGAGTGCATTTAGAAAGTCAGCAAATACCTCAAAACCTTCAAACAGTTCTGCAATATTTTTTAACATGTTTACATTCCCAAAAAATGTGATCGATTGTTCCGGCATATAATGAAAGAAAGAGCATTCTGCAGATGCTATATACTTGATTTTATACAAAAAGTAGTTTGTACCAATAATTCGGTGAATAATTTTGTACTGAAACCATTGTAATGACGAATCTCTTGTTATAGAAAAAGGCATTCCAAAAATATGGTTCCAGTCTTAAGATTCAATATTTTCTAAGGTGCTCGTCCATTTTGACATACATATAGGTAAAGTGTCGTTGGTCTTAACAATATTATACATAGTCTGAGTACCTTTTTGATATTTTAAAATGGATATCACTTGTAGGGGAACGAATAGCTTAACAAAGTCGAGATTTTTTAAATCTACAATCGCGTTTAGAGCAGGGGTTTATCGAACAAACCAAATTTTTTCTAGTACTAAGTTACTACATTAACAATACTTATATAATGCAAGTGGTTTGGATAGAAATTATATTTGTTACACAGTTCTTCATAGCCATACAGTTCTAAATCATCTTGGTTTTTTATCAAATGACATATAAAGTGTACACCATTTTCAAACCATGTTTTCAGGAAGACACTTTTATTACCGATCGTTATATCTGGATTATAAAATGTTGGGATTTGTAATATGTACTTTATATTTAATGATTCAGCTTTGCGGAAATCGACAAATGATTTTAAAGTTTCCTCCCTAAAAGCATTGTCTGTTTTATGTATAAGGTTTTCCGGATAGTGAACACCACAATTGTAAAGTTTTTGGGTATCTATTGTCATTTTTATAATATTTATCCATTTACCATTTCCCGTGATGAACCTTTGTATCCAAGAACATTTCAGAGCAATTATAAAAGAAAAGATGTCGATCATGATAAGGCCCCCTTCAGAATATTCTTTAATACGTATATTTTTGCTAATTTTCGAACTCCCATTCCAAACAAAATTAATAAAAAAGATCATTAAGCTCTACTAATATTTTATGTGGTTGATTTGGAAGTGAAACACACAAATGGGTAAGGCCTGTGAGAACAATGGTTTTTATTTCTTGTATTCTTCCAATGCGAGTTAATATTCTTCTGGACCAGCTTTTTAGCAGTGTTTTAACTCTAGACAATTTATTCGTGTAATTAAGGTCGATCATTTTGTAAAGATCAACATGAAAAGTTAAACCAAGCATATCGAAAGTCTGCTGGTTCCATATAAACTTCCATCTAGTTTTGATACTGTCAGAACTAAATTTATGTTTGCCTATCCAAACCACTTTAGTTTTGTCAAAATTTACCTTTAAACCAGAGAACAATGTGAACATCGACAATTCGTCTAAGGTTTCATTAAGGGATTCTGCAGAGCCATCCATGAGAATAGATGTATCGTCAGCAAATTGCGATAAATTATATTCAGTATTATTAATGTTATTCCTTTTATTTTGGGATTTGCCCTGAGTTTAAGAGACAAGACTTCGGCGCATAAAATAAAAATATAACAACTGAGGGGATCACCCTGACGACATCCACGTTGTATTTGGAAAAACTCAGATAACGACCCGCACTGCGTTACTGCTGAGATACCATCCTTATATAAAATATTAAACCATTTGCTTATGTCAGGACCAAAATTAAATAAGGAGAGTGTTTTATTAACAAAGCTCCATGACAAGGAATCGAAGGCCTTTTCAAAATCAATTAGCAAGAGAAAACCGGGAATATTATTTTCCTTAGTATATTTTAAAATGTCATAGATTAGTCTAGTGTTTTCACCAATGAATTGGCCTTTAATAAAACCAGTTTGGTCATTATTAATGAGCTTGTTTATATGTTGTTTAAGTCTATTAGCAATACGTCCAGAACCAATTTTATACACAGTGTTTAACAATGTTATTGGACGCCAGTTTGTTAGAAATTGTCTGGGTTTTTCGCCCTTAGGTATGCAAGTAAATATTCCTTGACATTGAGTTATAGACAATTTCCCGCTATCAAATGTGTGATTTTACGCTCTTCAAACAAAGGTGCCTAATTTTGGCGAAAATACTTTGTAGAAATCAATACTTAAATCCGACGACCCAGGGCTTTTGTTGTTCGCCATATTTTTTAAGATTTAAGAGGCTTCACTTCATGTTATTGGCCCTTCTAATTGTTTTGACTCTTCGTTCGATAGTTTAGGTATGTTAATATTCTCTATAAAGCTATTAAGGTCATCATCAATGTGGTACTGTCGTTATTTTGATACAGTGTTTTATGAAACAAAGCGGTTTCATTCAGGATATCAACCTGCTTATCTAAAATAAGTCCGTCATCAGTTGTTAGGCTAGTGATAGTTTTTGTTGTATAGTTATATTTTTCAAGGTAACAAAAGAGTTTTGATGCTTTTTCTACAAATTGTATCAATTCGGCTCGCGATCTTATTATTGCTCCTTTTAATTTCTCTTCTTGAATTTTCGTAAGTTCTTGTTTTAATTCATCAAAAATTAGCACGTTACTCTCTGTAAACGATTTCTCGTGTTGTTCAAGTTCTACTTTTATTTGGTTTTCCCGATTTTAACGGGATTTTGTTTTATACGAACAATACGAAATAGCTTGACCTCTTATTTCCATTAAAACTGTATCTAAAATGAGTTGGTCGTTTACAAAAAAACTGTATTTCCTGGTCAGGTATTGTTTCGATATTATCCGTATTGTATACAGGTAACATATATATATTTTTTTTAATTCGGATTGTTATCATTGATTGTGTTTATGTAATTGATATCATTTAGAAGCATATTATTGTGTTTCCATAAACCCTTTCCGTGTTAAAAATCATTATATTTCAATGTCAAAAATACAATTGAGTGATCAGATTGGTAACTGGACATTATATTAACGTCGTGGACAAACGGTAACAAAAAGGACGATACACGATAAAAATCAAGCCGGGCTTGTTGTATTGGATTTGTTCTTCTCCAGGTATATCGCCTAGAATTAGGATATAGTATCCTAAACGGATCAGTAAGAACACGATCATCAATATTTAAAAAAAAAACAATCTGGCATTTTTATTATTTATTGATTTATGGTTATGATTATCTATATTCGGGTCTAGAACCAAATTAAAGTCGCCGAAAATTAAGCATGAGTCATTTCCCATTTTATGATTTAATATCAAAAATAGTAATAAAAAAATCGGGACTGTCAGAGTTCGGTCCGTATATAGATGCCAGTGTGACCTTTCTTTCACCAATATTCAAATCTAAAATAATGTAGTTGCCGAATTCGTCACCTTGGACGTTATGTATTGTATAATTTAAGTTTTTTCGACAATATAATTGCTACACCGCGCGAATTAGAAGAGCCATAACTTAAGAAGCATTCCGATCCCCATTCGGAGTAAATACGTTTAATTTGTTCGTTAATAAAGTGAGTGAGTATCCTGAGGAGAGTAAATATCGCATTTTGTTTCCTTCAGATATTGAAAAACCTCCAAGCGTTTCTTTATCCCCTGGATGCCTCTGCAGTTGACTGATAAAAATGTAAGCTCACTCATAGATAAACAGAACAGAAAGCATAATAAAAAGTAGAAATTGCATGCATAGTATCAACACAAAAGTACAGAACGGAAAAAAGTACAAATTAATAGGTAACAAAACGAAAAATATGAGATGAAAAAATAAGAGAACATTTTAGAATATATTTTTGACAGGAAAAATGAGACGGGTACAAAAAGCATATACAAGTCAGTACATATTTTCATATATCATTATTTCAAGATGATATTCAAAGCAAACAACTGAACATTAGAAACAAAAAATAAAATGTGTAAAGCATGTAATGCTGCAACTAATTAGCATTCGAAAAAGGGTTAATACCATGGCTGCAATGATATTAAATCAGTCAGTGTTATTGTATTCAACATCTAAGTTTCACTTAACACTTGAAACAACGCTTCATATGTAGGCATAAATGAAGCAAGGTTGTGAAATGTATAGAACGAAAAGCTAACTATACGTGTTAAATGACAACAAACAGGTGATCTTAGGTTCACCAATCACCACTTCTTATACCTTCAAAACATAATTAATATTCGCACTTACAATTTTAATGTAACAATTGGTATTACAGGTACCTAAGTGTATAAATTATTAAGTTAGTGGTAACACGGAAAGATAAGTAGTGATGTAAAATTCACAATGACCAGATTTGTTTTCCATTGTTTAGCATGTACAGATCACAAAAATGGTATCAAAGCATAAGGTCATCCTGAATTGTATTGGCATAGGCATGTGTTTATACAATTAAGTTTATTAGTCTTTATTAAGCAGTTGCACTGCATTTTCTGATACATGGGATAGATTGGGTTTGGAAGTACAATCTTAAAAATACATTGCCTCATAAGTTAAGTAGATATTTGTGTACATTCATACTGAAAAGTAATTCACAATATTTAACACACAAAAAGGAAGAACATTTTATGTAAGGGAACAAACATAATACTGTGGTAAAAATATTTAAATACATGAACACAAACAGGCATTAACATAGGCAGGAAGTTAGTAAGCAAACTTTTTAGTATCGGAGAAATTTAATTTAAATTCATACTACTAAAAAGGGAAAGGCTTGTTGTTTATGTGCATATTTAAATTAACATGTCTACACAAGCTTAAACATAAGTAGAGAGTTAGCAGATATTCTCATTCTTAAATGAAAAGATAATAATAATTGAGTATTCAAACTTAGGTCACATTATGTGCATAGTAAAATATATGAACCTTACCTTGAGCTGCCGACAAGAACATCAGATTTATAAATTATGTGCATATTCAAGTTCAAATAACAAACACACAAACACATTCATATACATGAACATTAGTAAGCACTATTTGTCTAATGCTTTAGGGATAGCAAAGTGGATTAAAAAGCATAATACATGTTACAAACAAACAGGCAATCTATACAAACATTAATATAATATATACAGGCTGTAGGTTATTTTTTCTGACAATAATATTCCAACAGTGACCAGGAAGCAGATTGTGTATATTAAAGTAATTACTAAAACGTTTCGATATTACACAAAACTGTAATTATGAGTATTCAATTTAAGTTAATCGAACATGTCTTAAACACGTTTTTTTATGATATATTATATCTTTACACAAACAAACAAACCTGTGTGTTGAAGAGAGAAACGTTCCGCTAAAAAATGTACTTAAACTTAACATTATACATGACGCCTTGTTTACACATTAGTCTTGACAATTTAAACCAAGGGAGATAACTATGCCTACAAAACAACTCCGATGCATGTGCGTAGCCTGATGGTTTGCAATGCTTGAAACAAAAGGCCGTATAATAGTTATCCAAAACTGGTGACCACAAACGTTTTATGACGTGGTTGGTGATACTCGTTTTGTTGCACTCGCTAGGTTTTTAACACACTCTGAGTAAGATATTTTGGGCCATGGCTTTTCTAACTAGTTTTTGAAATCAGGGAATTTTTATTGGGTTGCATTTTGGCTGCCTTTGAACGAAGCGAACATTTTCCCTTCGACGGACCATGACTTATCAACGGCGCTGGGCTGCTTCAAGCGCACGGACGCCAGCACTTTGGCATTTAGTTTCGTGAGGTCCGCGTTCACGAAGATGCCAGACCCTTTGAAGAGCTTTGCTTTGCGAAGAATGTCGATTTTTGTCTGGCGTCTTACGAATCGCACTATTACCGGCCGATTTGTGTTTGGTTTAATGTTGCCTAGCCTGTGGGCTGTGTCTATGTTGTAAGGCTCAATCGAAATTCCTAGATGCGAATTGACAAGCGTGACGATTTTGTTTGTCACAGCCACCGAGCATTGACGGTCCTGGTCCTCTGGAACACCGGCGATTCTGGGGTTATTCCGACGGCTATATTGTTCGTTGCTGTTAGTGAACTCCTCGTTGCTTATTGAATCGTCGGCCATCTTGTGTTGTAAAGTGCATTTTCTGATTTGAGATCGTCAATTTGTTTGTTTTTTGCTGCACGTTCTATTTTCAGTAAATCAATTTCACGTTTGTGTTCAAAGACGTCACTCTCAAGAATTTCTATTCGGCGAATGACATTGCCCAGGAGCTAATCTTTCAATTGTTCTACCGTTTCTTTTATAATTTCTTTAATACATGTTTAATCGTCTTTTGTAACGACGTGGGATAATTTATTGCTTATTTCCTCCAAGTGTTTTTCGATTGTTAATCCACTTATGCCGCTATTCTCGTTTTGCGCATTAGTTATAAAAGATGTCATAGTTTTCTGTTGTTTGGAGTCAGGTTTAGATTTTTTCGGTGTGGTTTGTTTTGTTGTTTTGTTTAGGATCGTTTTTTGTTCAAACACTGACGAGTCTAGCAAGCTGGTATTGGTAGAAGTTTCACTTGCGGTAGAAGACAGTGTCCGCTTTCCTGCATTCATTTTCGCTGGCATGAGCGTTTTCAAGGCGTGAAATTGAAGCTTATAATTAACGGTAAATGTTGCGGCTTATACCAATAAGATTGTACAGTTGGATTCACAATTATTTCTCCTTCAAGCTTGACGATTGATCCATTTTAAATAGAGCGTGACGGATGAACGGTACTTCACCCGCTCTAATCACTTCATTTGAAAAATATTTCCCCACCCAATGTATTTGCTTTGAAAGAGTTACAGTCGATCAAAATACTTATTTTGTTTTACATTTTTTCATATGTACAATTTTATTGAAGCTTAGTCCTTATATTCACAAATTGTGTCCTTTATATTCACAAATTGTGCACTTTTTCACTTTCAAATCGCACTGATTGTATACGCTATTTTGAAAACTAATTTCTACATTTTGTTTTGTTCTGTTTACACCGGAACCGGTGCGCGATCAACGAGTATATTGGCTCAAACATTACGATAACAAAGAACATGAAACACGTGTATTTCCTCGCTTATTTAAAGAAGTGTTGACGTGGTACATCACCCTGAGAAACCCCGTATGCTAGGATGTGTATATACGTTTGCAAAGCGGTAACCTCAATTGTATTCGTGTGTGTTGTCGTATGTTTTGTCCTCTTTGTCCTGTTTCTTATTGTTTATAGTCTTATTCACAAAACAATGTTGTTTGGCTTTAGAAAATTGTGCATATTTAAATGAAAATCACAACGACTGCTTTCATCGCTACTGACATGTTAACTCGTATGCGTTACGGAAATACAAATAGTGTCTGTATGTCGAATCAACAAATGTGTAAAAAAATAGTTGGGATTTTCTAACAGTGTACATGTTTTTGGTACATGAATGAGTTTTCGACTCTTAAAACACACATTATTTTCTAGGTCTACAACTTGAATTTTATTGATCGTTGAATGCCACTCCATGATATTTTAGTCGTGTTTGTTATCCAGCAACGTTGTGACTGTTGTAGTTTCTTTCATAGAAAGATTGTATATATCTTTAACAATCTAGCACTCTTTAAAGGGATTCTAGACGAATTTTTTACTGTTGAATTGAGCTGAAAAGAATTAACAATCAAAAGAGTTAGTTAAAATGTGGTAACTGACCAATTATCTGCAACTCATCTTGCTACAAGTTGTTTATAAAAAATATATATTATATTCGACTGACCCAGTCCTCTAAGCGGAACTGCCGCGTATTTACGAAAACGATTTGAGTCTTTCTCATAAAGTCACTTTACTGACACCTCACTTAGAACATATTTCTTTGAAGAAGTGTGGCCGAAGATGTGGTTGACAGAGACACGAAGGTTAATGTATTCATAATTTAATAATTGTCATATGTTTTCGCGGTGAGTCCCAGATTTTGAACTTACCAAAGTTACTTAAAAAACGAAAGTACGGTTGATATTCAAATGCATTATTATTCTCTTTCCGGGATATTGTTTTAGTATATTGACGCTGCATTAACAAATATAAGTGTATATAAAGTGAAAACACCAAAAATAAACAACGGTTGCGATAGACACATATTTACTGTTAGATGCGTCTAATATCACTTTAACATTATTAAAAGATGTGTTGACGACCAATAATCATAGACCAACTATTTCAATTTGCTAAACACATTCCAGTGCATAAAACAAATGATAACTCTGAAAACAAATCATAAAACTATCATGACCTACCAAGTGTAGTGTTGGAAATCGGCCACTTTATCTATATTTATTGGATCGTACTTTTAGCACGTGTCATTTAACATTGAGGTTATCCAGCGCCTAATTGCTAAAACATCCCGAGAGGTCGATTATTTAGCCAATTACACGTTCTCTATGAATTATCCAAAGAAAAGATGAATGCGATAATAGTCCTATCATTTAGGACAAAATTAATATAATACTGAATTTTAAAGTGAACATGTGTTTTTAGACGTTTAAATACTTTGAAGCATTAAACATTTTTTACGTCAATATATGCGATGTCATGAGAAATTTAAGAAGCCTAGAAGGGCACATTCGGCTTACAATCTTAAAATGGTTTATTTTATTAAGAATTTTGTAACAATCGTCAATTTTTAAAATGTTGCAATTAGGGAAATTATTCCAAACGTCCAAACTTCGTTTACTACATTTTATTACGTGTGTAGTACTTCGACAATAGCAAAAATATAATAAATAAGAAATGTGACGAGTTTAATAAATATAAATGCACTAAATACACATATAATAATGACAGCCGTAAAACTTGTGAGGAAACACTAACATGAATGAGAATCGGTATTCGGGGTAATCTAAATTAGAAAGGATCATGTAAAGGTTAAACATAATTAAACAAAACTGTAGTATGCATGTTTCAAGGATAGTACAAATTACAACTGCAAAAAACTGAGGCATACAATCTGAACACATTTTGCGTAAAAAAAATATTGTTACCATTTACCCGACTTACTCAAATTTTCTGAACCGACTCTAAACGTTTGTTATTGCCTTATGTAGAGTTCATTATTGACGTAATTACCTGTTAATGATTGCATAAGAGGAACACTGTAATCGCAAAATAATACTTACGAAGATCATTTAACATCACTCACTGATTGAAAAGAACATGTTTATTCTTCCCATTAGAGAAAAGACCGACAGTTGGGCCAATAACAGATGCGCAATTGAAAAATTTGCTGAGGCATGCATATTTTTAATCTCGGAAATTTATCTTGTTTCTTATGTATAATACCTTAAATGTATTTAAATACACACAACCTAGATGTATATGATTTTAATGATACATCTTTAATAAGAAACACTGTTCGTTTACATTGAAAACGTCCTTTACTTTAGGTTGTTTTAAAGTGTGTTTTTAAACAACGCGTATTATGTTATTAAGAGTGTATTACGTTTATATTTTTGTTTAGTTTCGTAATCCTTCAACTAAAACGAGACATAATGGAAATTACGTTTTAGCCTTTTCATGAAATGGTGGTTACTTAATATCGTTTAATGTGAAGGTCACACATCTTATGACTTTATCTTTTCTTACCATAAACTTATGAAACAATGTACTCCGGTAGAATGTGAAAACTATTTCAGACCATCTGTCTTATTAGTTATGTTCAGGGTTTTCGATTATAATGAGACATGCGCCTTCGTTTATGAACCTGCATCGTCCGTAATGCATGCATAGGTAGTAAATACTTTACCACTTTGCCCATTATAAAATTTGACACAATAATGCCAACATGTGTTGTTTCTATTAGTTTTGCAAGAACGATGTCTATTTGCGCGTTTTCAAAAGCAAGCGGATACATGACTTACCACAGTAAAGATTTTTTACTTGTTTATTTTTAATGTATAATATGTTGTATGTAGGTGGAACGAGAACATTAGCACTCGCCGAACATATAAAAGACATATATTGCACTGTATGCACTTGACTTAACTGACTTAATGTTGGAATATAAGTAACCAAACTATAATATTGAAAAAGAAGAAACTGGGATTTTGAAATTAAGGGGCTGATTAGCTTTGTATACAACCATTTTAAATTTGGTAAATCATTTGGATAGATATAATATAAATAACCAAACAATAATATAAAAACAAAATGAAGTTAGTGGGAGTTGGAATTAAAGGGACTGTAAACCACGAATGACGAAAAAAGAAAAGTTCTAAAATACCGTATTTTTACAATTATTAGTTTATATTGATTAAAATATCACGACTGGTATGTTACATTACTTGAAAAAAGTTCATATTTTCAGTATATACGGTAATACAATTTCGCGATGTAAAATCGAAAGTACATCGCGAAAATAGGTGACATAACGATATACACACTATAAATAACGCAAGTAGATCGATAATTTTATACATAAAATAAATACAATTCATTACGCATGCACAATTTGCATTCCTGGCCCAGTGTTCACAAAACGATTTTGCAATCGAAAATCGATTTTAACTGACATCGATTTTCATTTTTGCCTATCAACTACAATGGAAATCCATTTTCAATGACAAGCAAAATCAATTTTCGATTGCAAAAAATGTTTTGTGAACACGGGGCCTGGGTTTACCACATGACGATGATGATCAATCTACATGCGTCATTTATAGTTAACTGGTAGTTACCTGGTAGACATAACCAGTAAAAATAAATAAATAAAAAAATAAACTAAAAAAACAAACACTTTTTTCAAGTAATGTTATATACCAGTCGTGATATTTTAATCAATATAAACTTATAATTGTAAAAAATACGGTATTTTAGAACTTTTCGTTTTTCGTCATTCGTGGTTTAGAGTCCCTTTAACTGTTATAATTTACACTGTATACACCTGTCATAATATTTCGATAGAAAGCGCATGCTTACATCCGTTTTTCTTAGCATGCGCTAGACACGGATTACATACGAACAATGTACTGGCGGCTTTTTTCATTCCTTAAGTGAATTATTATATCCGTATGCATCCACGGAGGCACTCAAGAAATGCATCTGCAATTAGGCACATCTTCATAAAAAGGATGGTACTCTATGATAGTGATGTCATTGCATAATTGAATTGCATAGAGTATATCGTTATTCCATCTTACAAAAGTACATCATATTAACCTACATCTTTTTCCTATGTAGTTTTGTGTTTTCAAATCTATGATCTTTGTTATTTATAATTTAGTTATCGTTTCATTATCAGTTGGAAATTATTTATCAAAGTGTTTGATAAGCTCCATAAAATCTCAAATAATTATTTCGCACGTGGGGTCTTCACAACGTTTTTGTTGATATCACACATGTTCAATGTAACCATGCAAAAAACGTTATTGAGAGCGACGATGATTGAAATGTAAAACACTTCAAGGTAAACACTTATGTTAGAACTATGTAGATAATACAAAGTTGAACGAGATGGGTTGTAATATGATTTCACACTGGCAGTATTATACGAATGTTATTTTAACTTTACTGTTCATATGATATTAATGAGCACTTGTACCGCGATTGAAGTTCAATGACCTTAATACATTGTCAATATCACACATTAACACTCTGTACATGTAAAATGCATTTTCCACGTGCGGTCGTCGATCAATCTTAATACAGAACATATGTCATATTTATATCGTTTTTGTTTTCAGATCCCTAGACAGATATTTGATACAACTTATATCAATCGCCACTGTTAGTCAACGTTCATGTTTTTGTAAGCCTAAATTAGTATAGCTATTTGATAAAGCACATTCTGTCGACGTTTTGACCAGGTTCGTTTCCCATTAAGAATAGCAAAAGGTCATTGACCAGATAACAAAGTAAGCCATAAACTAGTATTACAATTAATACATTGTACAAATATAGATGCAACATTCATACACAAGCAATACAAAAGTTACCACACTATAAGTAATTACCGCATGCTATTAGTAAACTCCCTGTCAAATAACATATTTGATACACATTAAAATAGCGTTATTATCTTATTTCATGATCAAACCAATTTTTACAGTTTTGTCCAAACATGTCACTATATTAATGTTCAAAACAACGCCCGTTTCAAAAACAATATGCAGATAATTCTATTGGCGAGCGCGGTTTTAATTTTCGTGGATCGTCTCAACCAAGAAAATCAAAAGTTCAACGAACGTACAAGTCCGAAGAACGGAGTGTGGGGATATTCATCAAGTTAAATATTTCAATGTATCCATTGACACTTGATTAACACTATCAATACAAGAACTTTGACACCAAAAGTACTCTGAATTTTGAAAATAAAATTACAAACGAAACACAAAAAAGTGATATTGTTTGCATATTCCGCGTGGTATTCATAAGCTCTTCTTACCGTGTGCCTTTATACTATTGAAGAAATGCTTTCAAACTCATTTAGGACTTTTTTAACACTTATAATTGAAGAAGCGTAACATCTTCAAGTAACTCTGTATCTTGAATATAACAAAGAACCACAAACAGCTGCATTTTCGTCACATTCCGCCTTATATGCATACACTATTCTTACTGTTTTCTTTTCATAGGCGATACATGATGCTTTATCGTCACACATGCACTGTTAACAGGCATTCATTCGTCTGTTTGTTTTTTTTTTATTTCAAATTGATTTGTTTACCTTAATGGGGACTTAGTCTGAGTTAATTATAATGACGTTTAACACGATGACACGAGTGCATCCTAAGCGTGTATTATATTCATTCAACACAAGTTTAAAAGCTAAAAATGGATATATTTCACTCTTAAGGCAGGTTCAGAGATGTTTGGTTTAAATCGATATCTTTTTTTTAACTCAGTTATGCATTTACTACTAACTTACATTGAAGTGAATATTGCATAACTATTATTAAACATGAACAATGCCTTTACATGCACATACTTTTGGAGTGTACATGTATAACAAGGTTCAAACACAAATATTTGACCGAAATACGAAATAAAGTTACGTTACGACGCAGTGGCTGAAATCATGAAACCACTTATAAAAGAACAATACAAACACAGTTCGATATATGAAGTACATAATGGAACATATGTTCTTTATCTGTTTTGTGTCATTACTGTAAAATGAACGATGATAATAATTATAATAGAAGGGGTGTAAACAGTAGTTAAAAGACCATATTACCCTACTTATATTCTTCTGTTACTCTCAATTTACGGGTGCGGTGTTTGAAGAAAGAAAACGGATGCCGACAGTTAGAGTATATACGAAAGCATGTATACAAATCAAATGATGTATCTTAATGATAATAAATAAAACAGCGAATGTCATCTTGATTTAATTGTTACAGCTCTGTGCACACATTTTCTGAAGTGTATTTATGTGGATCAAAGAAATGTGTACATAATCGTTGTGTATGATCTCATTGGCAAATATGCTAAGGGATTTCCGCACACGATTGTTATAAATTACAAGTCCATTAAGTTGAACAAAAGGAGGACTTCTCTTAGATAAGGGCAATAAATGTTAACTTAATGACGTTCGTGATATTCAACATTTTGTTTGATTGTGGTCGGCGCACATGTCATTGACTCAAAAATCACGATGTCTTTTTATATAAGATCGTACGGAGTGCTCATCCAGCCTTTAATTTTGCAGTAACAAGGGTTAATTAATCGATCTAAAGTATCTACCATACACTTGTGTAATTACCTAGGTACAGTCTGATATAATCGTTCAACACATGTGTTCTTCAAGTAGCTTTGTTGATGCAACACACCTTCCCTGACTTAAACATTTTCACGAACGACTTTGATTGAAACATTACCTTCGTCACTGTTAATATAATGCTGTTCAAGGTATACCCTGATAGTGATATCAATGAATATAACTGGGTTGATATGAATTACCTCGAATACTTAAGTACGCACAATGTGATTTTTTCGTCTGTACTGATGCAACCTGTTAGATCCACATAAATAAAATAATAAATATCAACTAACGCTAAACATAAAAAACAATTTCAGTTGTATTTCATACCTACCAAATGTTAATAGCTGAATTCTCTATGTTTATATAATGAGCTATGATTAGAGTTGTACATGCTTACAAAAACACACAATACAAAACGAATATTTCGTTCTACCATGATATGCCTGAAATAAGCAAGTGCAAAATGAAATAAAATCACGCCCCTGGAGCAGTATAATTTGTTTGCATAGTGTATATTTTAGTTAAATTCATATAACGCTTCCGTCTTAACTGTATGAACACTTTAGGGCAATACTTCATATCACACAATTATTACACCGTTACATTATTGAACGCATATATTGGGACCCTAATCATTTCCTGTGCCAGAGGCTTTGTTTGTAATCAAAAGGTAAACTATCAGTAAGTTATATTCATATTCGAATTAAGTTCGATATAATTATTAATCGAGTGTAATATTTTGCACCTGCACAATCCATTTAGCGAGTGAGGTCTTCCTCCGACGTTCATCAAGCACATCTCTGTAGCATTGTACACGTCAGTAAAAGCAGATCGGTTGATCCTGTTGCAGCATATTAATTTAAACACTGGAATAATGTAATTCCTGAAACATTTCAGGAGAGAAATTTGTTTACTAATATTCGGAACTCTTGTTAATACATACTTTGTGATTTATATCATGTGTAAGATCAAAATGTCATTCACATAAAAAGTAGCAACAACGTTTATGAAGTAGTCGACGCAGTCTAAACAATCAATGTCGCATCGGTATAAAATTGGAAAGTACAATATATTATATATGATGCAATGTTTTATATATATAATAGAAAAGCGAACACAAACACAAACCAGTGTCGTAAAAGTTTAAGTAACTGTAATTAAATGTGTATATGTGTTGTAAAGCAGAAGAGGCATACAAATTGCACAATAAATGAACTATTTATATATTAACATAACCAAAGGGAATCCTCATCGTTAATTTCAAAGTAAAACATTAAGCCACACATGATGATCATGCTGATAGTTTTAATTGTGCCTTATAGTTTCAAAGCATAATACTTCGGATTCCCGATTTACTGTAAATCATCGAAACATTAAGAGCGTTTAATAGTATGTACCTCATGTGTCTGCTGTAATTGAAAATCTATATGAACCCAGACAGTTTTTTTTCGTAACCATATAAAATAAATCAGATTCACTCCATCAATCGAAGGATTACAGGTCGCTCAAATTGCTGATATAATTATGAGCAAGCATGAACTAATTCGGACGAAAATGTTAAAATAATCGTTATTAACAAAATTTTATTACATAATAATTTTTACATTTTGAATGATTATAGAAACTGATATAAACTCTACGAATTAATTGATATTTATATTTGCTTGAGTAATATAACGAAAAATAGTCCACATATAAAAACACACTTTTGAAAAAGCCTTTCGATGCGAAATTTATCAGAAAAAAAGAGTATTTTTTATGTTTCCATTTCATAGGTGTTCAAATATTTGTTGGAATACAGCAGGGATGTTACATAGGCATTTCTTATATCAATAACATTCTTCCAAAGCAACCTCTGACACTAATTTGAAAGTTGCCAAGAAACCCAGAAAGATAATTGCCTGCTAATTTGGGCATCTAAAGAGGTTTTAAAGCTAAATACGAAATTCAGTGTGGTTATGAACATCGTCAATACATTTTAGTACTGAAGTTGTTGTGAGATGTTAGATAATCGCAATTACCACCATCGTTTTATCAATTTGCACTGTAACCATCATCATCACTACTACAACCCCCATCAGTAATACTACTTATGACACGAGTACACATACCAACATTGTATGTGTGTCTCTGTCAATAGATTTGCACGGTGTTAAGGGAACACACATAATTACGTTTATTTACCCACTACACACAATATTAAATCTGAAATACTGAAACACTCTCTAAAATAAGGATGAGTGATACTCAATTAGGATGATTTTATAAAAACGAGTATTTTATTAAAATGAGTATGTTTTCTCAACCATAATGATACTAAAGTTTAAATGTGTTAAAGTATAGCATGAACGTGATAAATATGTTACTTATTTTAGAAAAAGAAGGAAGTATTTACGCTTTTAATTGCCACGAAACCGCTTCAAACCC
>VMBQ01003642.1:37982-75642 GCA_007657795.1 Dreissena rostriformis
AAAAAAAAATGCCTTGATTTGCTTTTATGTTTGCAGTTACTATACACAGGAGGCTCATATTGGGAACACATTAATAAAAAGGATGCTTCTTAATGACAGTGCTGTTATTACAGAATTTAATTACAGTTTATTAATAGTCCAACAGTAAAAAGTTCATCGTATTAACCTACATTTGTCCATATGTATTTTTTTTTAATCACCGATATTTTTTTTATAAATGTAATTAATTTTAAGCTTCATTATCAGTTCTAAATAAGTAAGGAAAATGCATGATAAGAGCAATAAATTATTATATAATCATTTCAAACGTGGGGTCTTCAGGGTGGATTTGTTGGTATAACACACATTCACTGTAAGCAGACGTTATTGAGATCGACGATGATTGAAATGTAACACACTTCAAGGTAATCACCCTGATAGCGAAACAAATACGTTAGAGCTTAGTAGATAATGAAAATTGGAACGAAATGGTTTGTGAAGTATTATTGTCTCAGACATGCCGTTATATCAGCAAAGTATTTTTATTTTACGTTTTCTTCGCATCAGTTGATATTTATTATCGCTCCGACGCGCTTACAGTTTAATAACCTTCATAAATTATCAATAACAAAAAATAACACTCTGCGCCTGTAAAATGCCATTTCGACGTGCGGTCTTCATCCAAACTTCATACAGCACATGTCCATTTCATATCGTTTATGTGTATACCTAGAAATATTAGATCAGCCGAAAAGTCATTGAACATATAATAAAGTACGCCATATGCTAGTATTACAGTTATCCAATTTCCCGTATATTGTTGCAACATTTACATACATAGCATGACACGCAATTTGTACCACTTTAGAAGTTAATACCGCGGTATATTAGTAACTGCCTATTCAATATCTGTATATTTAATATGCATAACCACATCTTTATTATTTCATCTTCAAACTAATTTTCGAAGCTTGATGCGAACGTGTCCGACATGTCACTATATTCATTTTAAAAAACAACAAAGCCAATTTTTAAATAGAATATTTCGAATGGCAGGCGCGGCTTTTATATTCAAGGACACTGTGAAACCAATATTATTCGTCAGCCACAAATTATCGTTTATTTTCGTGGGTCCTCTCAACCACGAAATCTAATTTCCAAGTCTGAAGACTTATATAAGATATTATAAGAAATCACATAATTTAAGATCAAGTGAAACTGAACGATTGTTTAAATACACGTTATTTCAAGAAAAGAACATAAATGAATCTACAGTAAACGGGAAGTTATGTCAATGGGGGAAAGCAACTCTTTTACCCAAACATCGTTCCCCCCTGTTAACTTCACCAAGAACTATATGTCTATATTCTCTAATTATCACCTATTTCACATTGAGTCTTATCGATGGATGTGTTACTATAAACATTGGAATGAAACCCCCAATAGTAATAATATAATCTCAATTACGAATTATATTATCATAACGAAATTGTATCTAGGTGTGAACACTGTTACAGTTAATGTTAGAAACAAACTCATTGTAACTATAAAATAGCATAGTTTGAATCATTTTATTGTTTATCTCATTAAATGAATGCTGTAATTAGAAACAACTAATTGTCACAATAATTATTGGAAATTAGACGGATATTTTTGAGAAAAGTTAATAATGTAATCAGTGTTCACACACACTTCTTTTTATCTCTGGGTTAATAATATGGATAGCTCTTCGGCACATTATGTCACATATACACACTGTAATTGTCGAGAATGATGTAGACAGACAGACAGACAGACAGACAGACAGACAGACAGACAGACAGACAGACAGACAGACAGACAGACAGACAGACAGACAGACAGACAGACAGTTTATTTTAATCCAATAAGGCATTTAAGCCCACGAGGTCATATATACAATACAAATCTTGACGAACAGTGTAGACAAGAATACAAAGTTTTAACAAAAGTAGTAGTTGTATGTTTCCAACATTTGGAGAAGATCACATTGAGAACAATATTTCAAAACATACATGCCAATATTACTAGTATTAAACGGCATTAAGGCCTCATATCATATTTATTTACCGTATTGCAAAATGTATGTTAAAGTAACCAAGAAACATATAAACATAGTTTGCGTAAAGTTTCCGTAATATACCAGGGAGCATACAAAATACATCTGACATATTAACAGTTTCACCGGAAACACATAGAACACATGAAATATATACAATTTAAGTACAAAGAAAAACATAGAAAACATGTATTTACAGTATCACACGAAACACATAATGTAAACATTTTATACTGTGTCAATTTCTATACATTACCTCATTTCTAATAATAAATGCTTGATGAATATATGTTCCAAAGTTTCTAAGTATATTCTTATTTTCTGACTTTACAAGATCTACAAATTTAGCCATGCTAGGTCTAAACCAATATATTCTGCCAATATATTTTTTCCTAATGTCAGTATAAATTACACATTCCATAACAAAATGATACTCATCCTCAATTGTATTGCATGTTGCACATTTTCTATCACTCATTAAGGTACTCAAAGGTCTGTATACAATCAATAATTGGAGAACCATACGGTTTCTTAAAAGATTAAAGTTATTAATCCCCTTCTATGTATTCTATTAAAGTATAACAATTAAAATGCTTCAATTGCAATATCTTCCAAAATACCTTTTATAATCTGTTTTATGTTCTGATTATACATTTGTACAATTTTCACCCGTATTAGGACTAAGTCTATGTTTTTAAAAATGACCTTAACACTATTTTATTTACCCTATGACGTTTAACACTATGACATGATGCATCCTCAACGCGTATCATATTTATTCAACACAAGTATTTAAGGCAACATACGGCTATAATTATGAATATGTGTATAACTGTATTTATACAAATCTGGTTAAAGTTCACTCTAAAGGCAGGTTCAGAGTTTTTTGGTTTAAATCAATATATGAGTTAAGCATCTAAATTTCAGTTTCATTGCTGTGAATATGCATAGCTATAATTAAACATGATAAACGAATTCATATGCACACATGTTGGGAGTGTAAATGCATAACTAGGTTCAAACACAAAGATTTGATTGAAATGCGAAATAAAGTTATGTGTTATTAACGTTATTGCTGTAATCACGACACCACTTATATAAGAACAATCCCAAAACAATACATTTGCAGTGCAGTGCAGTGCATACTTGAACATTCATGCTTTTTTATTACTTGAACATGAACGATGCCAATAATTGTTTGAAGGAGTTGATTACAACATGCATTAACGTTTCAATCGTTATTTATAACAACACACTATTAGCAAGTACTAAGACAGATGGTGCACATCCTGATCTTATGTTATGGAATTGACATGTTGTTGTAAATACTAGTGCATTATTACTTCATAAATGTTTCTGCTGTTTCATGGTTATTTAATAGTTTGTCTGCGAATGTATGTATGCAAAGTATTCTTCTGATCTTTCTAAATTATTGGCGAGGTCTTTTAAGGAACGAAATGGATTCCGACAGTAAGTGTATATAAATAAACAGTTATTAGAATCAAATGATTCATTTTAGTGGAATTAAATAAAACAATCGAATCGAACTAAGCATTGATTAAGTCGTTGCATCGTTATGCATACATTTCCTGAAGTGTATTTATGTTGATCAAAGAAAAAGGTACAGGATCGTTGTCTTTGATCTCATTGCCAAAGAAACAGAGGAATACTCACACAATATTTGTATAACTGTAAGTCCATTAATTGGAACAAATATTGGATTTCTTTAACAGCAGGCTTAGATGCATTTAATGTATACCATATAATATGGAAACTTTAATAATGTTTTACTTCTACAATAGTATTAAACCTATATCTTTGCCATGTCTTATAAAATATCATGAGAGAAGTTTTAATAACGGCCCCATGTTATAGTTTCAAATGCAAATATTTATCAACATGCTCCTAAACAATGTTTTGTACAAGGCAATCGATACAATAATTGTAGGTTATCGTAGATTTACGTGTAGAGAAAAAATATTCTTCTTCAAAAAAGTATATAGACTTTTATTGCGAAAGAATGCGGTCAAGTATAAAAAATCTATATCAACCCATGGCAGGCTTTTAGGACGATTATTGAGTCTTTTGATTTATTTGCTCTATCTACGTGGGTTAGAACTCACAGAGCTGCTGATTGTTACATAAAAGAAAGCATACATCAATTTAATTAAATTGTTATCATGACTGAATTAGTGTTTTTGAAATGTTTTCAGCACGAATATTTATTTAATACGTTTGAATATCCATAGCGTTTAAGTTAGTACACAAATGTTAACAAAGAGTCAATATAATAGCATTTAACAGGTTTTTGTCGTTTGTATCATTTTGGATGAGGGTTATTCATTACTTCTGTTATTCAATGATTTTGTCTGTTTCAAAACATAAACATCAAGAATCGAAAAATGAAAACTTTTCATACATTTTTATACTATTAGGCAAACTAACATTTAATAAAACGAAAAATCGTTATCGAAAAATATAATTTCCATGACATAATTTGTAACGAGTGAATAATTATAGAAGAATATATAAACTAAACGATTTCATTTTGATATAATATTGATTGTCTTAGTTATATAACAAACATGTAGTCCATTGATTAAGACAATCTTTGAAAAAGCTTTCGCTGCGAAAAGAAGTTATGATTGTTTTATGTCGATTTGAAAGTTGTTCAAATGTTTGTTGGCAGGCAGGATAAATGTTACATAGGCACATATTATATCAATGACGTACAGCAAGTGTTATTTTTTCCCGAAGAACCTCTGAGATCATTTGAAAGATGCCAAGGAACTTATACGGATAATTGTTTCCTAATTGTGACATCTAAATACGATTAACAGCTCGTTACACAATTCTGTGTTGCTATGAATAGCATAAATACAATTTAATTATGACATCGTACTGAGGAAAAAGACAAGCACAACTACCACCATTGCTATATCAATTTTCGCTCTCACTATAAGCGTCACTGCCACAACCCCATCACCACTACCACTGAAACTATTACTAGAAAACTGTAGATTGATTGATGTTCAGTTTAGATGCCTTTTATTAACACACGAGGATGTTAGCTCAAACATCATGATATACACGTGAAATCGTGTTAAATTCTAACATACACCTGAAATATATGTATATTCCTCACTTAGTTTAGAAACAGAGGAAGTGTTTACGCTTTGTATTGCAGTGAGGCCGATTTACAACCCGAAAGGTATGACTGGCATATACGTTTGCAAATTTGCAACCTCATTATTTTCGTAAGTGTATCGTGAGCTTGTGCCCTCTATCTTATTGTTTATAGTTTTATTAACACACCAGTGTTTGTCTTAAGCTTTACAAATATCTGCACAATCAAATGAATTTCACAACGACTGCTGTGAGCGCTACTTACAACGACTGCTGTGAGCGCTACTCACAACGACTGCTGTGAGCGCTACTTATACGTTTACTCATTTCACAACGACTGCTGTGAGCGCTACTAATACGTTTACTCATTTCACAACGACTGCTGTGAGCGCTGCTAATACGTTTACTCGTATGTATAGAAGAGTTACAAATTGTATACATGTTCGGAATGAACAAATGTGCACACAATTGTGTGAATATCTGTGGTATATGAACGAGTTTCCGACTGTTCAAACACAATTATTTTTCGATTTCTCATACTTTATATGTATTGATAGTTTAAATGATTCATCATTTGAAATTTTATTCTAGTTTGATTACTCAGCAACGTCTTGTTTTTGTTTTATTTTGTTTCCATGAAGTTCGTATAGCGTTTCACTTTATTACAACTTAAATTGTATTGTATTGCTCGTTTAATGCTACTTCATATCAGTTTTTATTCTAGTTTTTTAAAATCCATCAACGTGTTGTCTATTTTGATTGTTTTAAAAGAAGATCGAATAGAGCTTTAAATATCCACCACTCTATGACAATCTTAAAAGAATTGCTAACGAAAAATATGCATATACAAACTTGACCTTATTGGCCAATAGGCTTAACACATTCCAGTTCATACGGGCAACGATAACTCTGATAACAAATGATACCACTATCATGACCTACCAAGTGTAGTGTGGGACATCGGCCATTTAATCTATATTTATTGGATGGTACTTTTAGTACGTGCCATTTAACATCGAGGTAATCGCAGCGCCTGATTGCTTAAACATCCCGAGTTCGATTATTTTGCAAGTACACGTTCACCGAGGTTAATCCACAGAAAACATAAATATTTCACAATAAGACTATCAATTATGACAATTAATTATAATATTAAATAGTAAAAAGAACATCTCTTTGTTAACACCTTTCAGTAATTGTTAGCATTAATCAGTGGTACGTAATTATATGTGTTGTCATTGAACATATTAGAAGCTTAGTAACGCGCGTGCTACTTCCCTTCTTACAATGATTCATTTTATTAAACAATTGTCTTCTTTTAAAATGTGGACAGAAAGGAAAACATCCATGACGTCCGAACTTCGTTTACTATATTTTATAAACTGTGTAGTGCTTTGCCAATAACCAAAAAATACGATGAATACGAAATATGACGATAAAAATAATGAATATTAATCAATATAATACAAAAATACTAATGGAAGCCACAACACTGAGGAATCGACACTAAAATATGAGAAACGTTATTCGGTATAAGCTAACGTAGAAAGGATCATGTACAGTCAAAACGTAATAAAACGAAACTCTATTATGCATGTTTCCCAGGCAATACCATTTATAACTGCAAAAACAGAGCCATGCAGTCTGAAAACATTCGATCCCCACAGTGGGAGCGTTCTTTAAATCTCCCCCAAAGACACCAAGTACTGGTTCTAGTCCCAGAAAACAGAACTCGATAGCGTTTCAAATAAGCCTTAGGCTTTCGATGCAATCGAGCTAAAATAAATAGGTTTTAACTAAACATTCGGCGTACAAAAGTTGTTTGTTTCCATTTACCCGACCGACCATTATGTTTTGTACCCACTGTAAACTTGTGTTGTTGTCTCATATTGAGATCTTGATCTTTTTTTGTTTATTACACTAAACTTACTAATACGCTTGCAATCATTTTTCGATGCATTTGAACAGATTTGCATTTCAATCACAAGTTCATGAGATATTGGATAAATGATCAACTCAAATAGGAAAAAGACGTTCTATCTTTGATACGACTGAAGGCAGATGCCTTTGAAATATAACTTCCGATAAATTATTTCACGATTTACAACGTTGGGATTAACATATTTTATATCATCGGGGATGTCACTGAATATGTGTTTATCAGCTGTTCTCGATACTTCGTCTAAATTTAACCGATTTAAGGGGTTAAAATACATACCACATTCTAGACAACTGCAGATAGCTTATCATCTTTGGAACGAGACGATATATTATGTGCGAGTACGTGACGGAATGCGTCAGAATCTGCTTTGTTCACACTCCATAGTTGAATAGGAAAATAAATGTTCTCAAGTTTACTTTCCTGGTCGACTAGATACATGTTAGAAGATTGGTTTGATGAATAAAAAAGGACCAAAGTAAAACTGTATTCCTATCATGAGCGTACATAGTCGAGTAAAAAAGTGATATCCATTTAGCTGTATTATATCATAGCTCGAATAAAACTATCACGTGAAAAATGATGACGTAATTTAGTTAATTTGCATTACGTTAATTATCGCTTATCGTGTTGTGTTTTTTTCTGACATTTTCTTATGAATATTTTGAAACAAATAATTCAAAAATGATAATCGGCGAAAATGCTGGGATTACAAAAATTTCAAATAAGATGCTTTGCTCGACACGAAAACATAAACCAAACATTGAGACTTGTGCTGCATGTTTTGTTTTTCTTATTTGCGCTAAGTAAACGCATTTGACACATACCAAGTTTTGTCTATTTAACCGACACACTTTATTGCCCTATCTGTATATAGTTTCATAGTTCTATAGTTTATTTCAACATACATTAGGCTTTAAGCCCATGAGTACACACATATTACAACACAATATATTCACAGATGGTCAATGACGTGCAGAATTTTTAACAAAACCTAGATCAAAATATTTATACAACAAATTTGTATACACTTTATCGTATTTATTATTTTTGTTTATACAAAGAAGATAAATAGATGAAAATAAATGGAGAGAAACTATTGATAATATAAATCAGCTCTCAATTTAAAAGCTTTAAAAACAAAAATTGATAGGTTTCGTACCCTTTTTTCATTGTCAGTCTGTAAGAGCTCAATAAACTTGATAATGTTTGTGTTCTTTCGATAATATTTATGTATATACTTCTTACGTAAATGAGTAAACAATGGACATTCAAGTAAAATATGAAATTCGTCTTCGAGGACGTTACAGTGTTTGCATTTTCTGTTTTCAAAAAGTATTTTTTCCGGCTTGTGCCATCTCCCTGATTCCACTTCAAGTCTGTGAGCAGATACTCTAAAACGAGTTAACGCAATTCTAAATTTTGAAATATTTACTACATTTAAATATGGTTGAAACTTAAATATACTGTAAAGGCTATAACTTCTACCTCTGGTCGTGTTTTCCATTTCACTTGACCAGGTTTGCAAAAACATATCAGATATTCGTTGCTTAGCTATGGATAAAAATATATTAATATCTCCTACTCCTTGAAAAAACCATACTTCGCTAAATCCTAATCTGTCTAATAAATCCTTGAGAGATTTAACCCAAGATTTTTTTTCTGGGTATATATTATGATCATGTAATAACATATCATAAACAATTTTTATGTACTTGACATCATCAGATTGTAATATTTTAAACCAGTACTTTAAAACACAAATCATACGTTTATTTATTAACGGTACTCGTCCCAGTTCTCCATAAACGAAATTATTTTGTGTTTGAAGCCTAACACCTAACACTTGTTTACAGTATCGTAAATGTATTCTTTCAATCTGAACACTATTGTTTAACCCCCATACTTCACAACTATAGCTTAAAATAGGTTCAATAAGTTTATTAAAAAGCTCAAGTCTATGATTAACAGATATATCTGGGTATTTAACTAAATTTGATTTCAGCTTGTATATTGCTTTAAGAGCCTGTCCTGAGAGTGCGTCATATGTTAATGAAAAAGAGCCCCCAGTGGTAAATACTATACCTAGATATGTAAAACTGTTCACTATTTCTACAGTGTTTCCTTTGTAATAAAAATTTAAATTTCGTCTATTTTGTCCGCCTTTTTTAAAAATCAGTATTTTTGTTTTATTCACATTTACACATAGCTTCCATTTAGTACAATACTGCTCTAATAAATCTAAACCCTTTTGCAGTCCCGTTTCCGATTCTGCAAATAATACAATATCATCAGCGTATAACAATAAAAACACTTTTAACATACCAAGATTAACTCCTTCAAACTTATTAAGCATAAAATGTTCCTCAATATCATTTAAATACATCGAAAACAAAAATGGCGATAAAGATTCACCTTGTCTTACTCCCAAATAGCATGTAAACGAATCATTACTGATTTCATTATTAAATTTTATTTTCGATTTAACAACATTGTACATCGATGTTACTATATTCAAAATTTTGCCACGAACTCCTAATTTTATCAATTTATACCATATGATATCTCTAACTATAAAGTCAAATGCCTTCGTAAAATCAACAAATGCTGTGTACAGTTTTTTATTTTGATTCAAAATATGCGTTATAATACCCTGCAGTACAAAAATATTGTCAACAGTTCCCATACCTTTTCGGTATCCGGCTTGAGCCTCTATGTACACATTATATTTTTCCCCCCATATGTTCAATCGACTATTAATTATTTTACTAAATAATTTGCCTATCGTACTTAACAGTGTTATCCCTCTATAATTACTCGGGTCGTCTAAATCCCCATTCTTATGCAGCGGAACAATAAATCCTTCGCTCCAAGTCTCTGGAAAATAACCTTTATCAAACATTTTATTAAAAAATAAATATAATACCCTCAGAAAGTGTTCATTTGTAACACCGTGTTTAAGAAACTCATTTAAAACGTAATCAGGACCAGCAGATTTTCCATTTTTTAAAGATGTGCATGCCTTTTTAATTTCGTATTGTGATATTTCAATATTTAAATCATCAAACATTACCTGAAATTCCTCATTAATGTATCTTTCATTAAAATAAAGAATGTCTTCATCTGGCTGATAAAAATGTGTGTCTGGATCATTAATGGATTTAAAATATCGAAAAAAATCATCAGTCTTTAATTTATCCGACTTGCATGGCTTTACCGATCCCTTTAATAAATTCCAGTATCTTTTTGCATCTAATAATCGATTATGTTCTAAAATCTTTGTCTGCTCTGAATCATAGTTGTATTTATTTTTTCTAACTAAACATTTATAGTTGCTCCGGGATTTAACCATCAAAATTCTATTTTCATCCGACCTATCCGTTCTATAAATGTTCAAGCTATTATAGAATTCAGATTTTGCCCTTTGACACTCGTCATTAAACCATCGATTATTGTTATGCTCGCGATGTTTACCTCTAACTTGAGTGTTTATGGTTTTCTTGAATAAAGGTGAACAAACATCATCAATTACAGAACAAAACATTTCTAAACAGTTATCTAATGACGCCGAACTATTTGTAAGATCGATATCATTACATATATTAATCAAAGATTGAGTAGTTCTATCATTATTAAAAGATTGTATATAAATATCCTTTTTGTCACTATCCCATTTGAATACGTGCGGTACTTTATCGCACTCATTTATAACACTGTCATTAAAACAACAATCATTTATAACTGAAGTCATGTGAAATTGTACTACACAGTGGTCAGATAATAAATTAGGATCAAGTACTTCAAACTGATCAATTCCTGAAAATAACAACGGCGTACACATAACCAGATCAATAACACTCGATCCTCGACTCGTTACACAAGTAAACTTTCCTATTTGACTATCTTTCCCTACCCTACCATTTAACACTTTTAAACCAGACATTTTACAAAAATCGAGTAAACATTTACCATTCTCGTTTACATTTTTATCTTGACTTGTCCTCGGTAAAATAATATCTACCACATAATCATCTGGTAATAAATCGAAACGTTGTAAATCATCATTTTCGACATAATCAGGTTTACTACCAATCCTTGAATTAAAATCACCACAAACAATAAACTCACAATTGCTATTAAAATTACTTTGAAATTGTATCATATCGTTTAAAATTAAATCAAATATGCTTTCATTTACAAACATTTCTCTACTACTTCCTTGAGGCACATTATATGCTAGACATAGTAAAATATCTCTCGTGCTTTTAAACCAATGGCCTTTTAATTTAANTTACCACTATGCGCATAAATATTTAACACAATTATTATTACATATGTGGTGTATATGGTTTTCGCAAGAACGAATTCTATTTGCTGGTTTTAAGATTTGGGTAAATGAAATACTACAGTAAATTTAAATTTCTGCATTTAAAACTAAATAATATGTTGTTTGCAGTTGACACGAGAACATAAGCAAACATATACTCGGAGTATATAAGCACTTTACATCTTAATAAATGTTTTTGATTCAATTATAGAACAAAGCTAATTGTGATGAGCTTTATTTTTATTAACGTGTTTACCAAAAAAACACACAACTGCGTTATACATGTCTAAAACAAGACAGGACATGAAAATAAAAAAATACATACAAATAAATGAAGTACACATTTACGCTTTAACATTTAATGAACTGGATAGAATAATCCTAGACAAACACAGCACCAGAAGCAGAAGGGTTTTAAGACAAGAATTAAATGTACCAAGGACCTTCAGAAACAAATAAAGATGTTGGTGTCGAATGCAAATGTTAATGGAAACACACATATTCTGCAAGTCGGGAGAAAGGTTTTGCCAATAATCATATCGGTGGAATTCCTTTTTGCTTCAACGACCTATTAACTTGGGTTAACCTGTTGGTTTATTACAAACATAATGATGGTCCTATCAAAATAGAAGGTCAACAGTTTTGAAAAAAAATCACTCTACCTGTCTGAACTGATGTTATCGGATAATGTTGTCAATCCTACCATGCTTAATACTGTCAGGATATCTATTAAATCTACTACGAAATTATTTTCAAAAAGGTCAGAGGGTTATTTTACTGTCTCCGTGTAAATAATGCATTGCATAGCGGTGTGAAATATTTAAGGAAACCACTGTCTATTATTTTTATTAAACAACTTAATGTTTATTTTTTTTTGTTTTATAAAAAGACACTTATCCAACATGTTTCAAATTTTAAATACAACAGAAGACTTAAATAAGCATAAATTTGTATTTTCGTCAACAGCTGTGTGAGTACATTGCAACGGTTTAATTGACAATGCTCTTTATAATCAGTTTTTAGTCCAAACGGTCTAGTCATTAAATTGTCATTTAACTTATTTAAAGAACCAAATTATACTTTTAAACATTGCTTTGTGATTCATGCATAATCTCCATGAGCGATGAGAGGAATCCAAAATTTCAATTTCAACAAATGCGGAAAACACCTGTAATTTCCTCATTAGATGCAAGTGTCCTGACCCAGAGCTGATAAGTACAATATAGAGAATAACAGGTTACTGCCTGATATTTTTGTAATATATCAGGCAAGGCTTAGATAATATAACGGCGAGGCTTTCCAAGCCGTTATTGTATTCGAGCCGGATATATTACAAAACGTTCAGGCAGTTACCCATTTTAAAACAAATAATGAAATAAAATCGCTACGACGCTGCATTTTTAGCGGGAATGAGGATTTCGCTGTCCATCGCGCTACCATGTTTCTAAGCCTCGCATGATACACTTGATCTTTATCAAAAACTCACATAATATTCTATTTATCCAATTATTTCCTCCCTTTTTCCATTAATAATTATTTTTTACGATTTTGTTCTTCCGTATTTTTTTGGAAAAACCCGAGTGTGATTTACCAGCTTGATGTTTAAAATTAACACGTTTTCTGACCCATGTCAATTTATTGAAACAGTATAACACAATGGTATTGCGTCGTTTCGATCTTTAATATCACAAATTCAAAATGACTTTAGGTACAACTATATCGCAACAGCAAATAGCGTACACAATATATATTATATATAGGATAATGACCTATTGGTACGGTAGGTGTCAACATTAGATATACATGCTCATGTATAATTAAGCTATGCATATAATGTAATGTATTCATGCCATATTGAGTGGGTATACAATTCCCAGTAATATGACTGTATATCTGGTAAAGTATTAATGTGGTTTTGTTACAAAGCAACACATTGACGGTGTAAGCTAAAATTAAAGATATGTAGACTGACCTACGATATTGGTTTTACTAAATAAGTTACTTAATATTCAAATTAAACTTCTATGTTTTCTGTGTTTCAATAATTTGTTTAATTATGTTATTCTGTCTCAGTCTGCGAATACATATCTCCAATAAAATTGGCCAACTGGTAGTGCCAACGGCAAAGTGCAAAATGCGGAGAAAAACAAATACTCTGGAAAAAAGCAGACGGCATTTGTCGTTAATCAAGTTTTCTTTCCATACCAGATCTCATTTGATGCTCATGTAGCCTATAATTATATAATAAATATACAAAGGGTTATTAAATCGATCCAAAGAGTCTTCCATACTCTTGCGTATGAACCAAGGTGTGGTCTTCAAGTCACTTTATTGATAAAACACACATGATTTTTGTTGTCCACAGAACCGTTATTTCGAGCGAGTTTTATTGCAACGTAACCTTCTTCACTGTCAATATATTTTCGTTCAAGGTATACATCCCCATAATGAAATATTTGAACATAACTTGATTGGTAATAATGATAACGATTACGAAAGTACGCACTCATTGAATTCGCATCTGTACTGATGCATCATTTTAGAAAATACAAACTATCGTTCAACAAATACAACGATTGTCGATAAACATTAAAATTTAAAATAATGATCAAATAACGCTTCAAATGAAAAACAGTTTCTGGTTTTATTCCATACATTGGACACACTACATACACATAACATTGTTATAACAATAACCCCATGTCACAAAATAATTTGCTGAGCATATTGTTTATTGTAATTAAATTAAGTTAACACTTCTGTCTAAACGTTATGGGAAAATTCAATACTTGTATCAACATATTATTACAGCGTTTCATTATTGAAAGCATATAAGCTTAAGCAAAATGCAAAGTGTCAATTTTGTACATTCATTTTCGAATTATTATTTAGCGATTGTGAAACGTTGCACCTAACAAATCCCTTTGCGAGTGAGGTTGTCCACTAACGTTGATGAAGAACATCGCTTCAGCCTCTTCAGATCTGTTTATCCTGTAGCAGCTGTTTGATTCAATTACTGGAATAATGAAAGTCTAAAATCATTATAATGAGAGAAATCATTGAAATCATATTCGGAAGACCTTTATTCGAGATAAGTGAAATATTGCCTCTGCAATACAGGAACAATACACCATCCTTATTATTGATTATATAACAGCTGGAGTCACCAACTAACAAAGTTCAACGCAAATCAATGGATTCTTCTAAATCACCATATAAATAATTACTTTCCTTACTTTGCTCTTATTGCACCATCTAATAATTTGAACGGTTCTTAAATATTTCGTACAAAGGAAACAACAGAAAATTAACATATATTATATAAAATAAAAAGCTGTATTTTCGACATTTGCATGGCACGATCAATACATCCGTTTTAATTTCTTGTTTAATATGCAAATGATAAGCAAGGCAGAAGCAGTCTAACCAATCAATCGCACACCGTGATTAAACGGGGATGGTATGAAGAAGAATGCAAACCTAAATATCAGGACGAGATGTCAATCCATCAAATACATGTATACTTAGTAAGAAAAATGCATACGGCCGTAAGTACAATATATAATATATGGTTCAATTTTGTATAGCCAAAAGAAAAGCGCAAACACAAACAACAGTATCGTTATAATTGTAATTACTTCCATTAAAGTTGTATATGTGTTGCAAAACAGGTATTTCTATGGATAGCACAATAAATGAACTATAATTGTATTTTAAATAAACAAATTAAATCCTGACTTATCCATTCCAAATTATAAAATAAAGACACATGATGGGCTTTAATTATACTCTTTTTGCGACAGTTCATCTAAACATTAAGAGCGTTTAATGTGTATTACCTCATGGGTCTGCGGTAATTGAAAATCCTTATTTCAACCCAGACAGTTTATTGTCGTAACCAGATGAAATAAATCAGTCAGTCAGTCATGTGCAGGATTGCAGGTAGCACAATTGGCGTGTTATAATGACAGGCAAGCATACAATATTTCGAAATATTCCAGGAAAGAAAAAGTAATTGATAATACTTGATTAGTTTAACTTCCTTCAGTCTAGCTAACACAGTAAATCATATACATGTGTAAAATATGTAAATATGTCGTTAATATATTTGAATATTGTTTAAATACTGCTTTTGGGGTCATGTTTAATATATTCGCAAAATATGCTTTTCTAATTATCTACAAATGTAATTTCATTCGCAAATGCTTACCAAGTAGCATGCATTTCAATACAAACCTTTCCATTAAAATAGTCTTCATTTGAATCTCCAAACTTTTATCCGTTGGTACAAAAAGAAATGCCCTTTTAATTAAAATGTAGTCTTTTATGCAGTGTATTACAGTCTATACGTTATGTGAATTTGAAATTTTGTCGAATGGTCCAGCTTGGTCTATACCCACAGGTTAGTTTCCTCTTCTCCGAAAATCTAGCACATTGTGAAGCAAGGATATTGCCTTATGTGTGGTATAGTTTTAGAATGATGTAGACATTGATTGCAAAATTGCAGTGAATTGTTTTCTAAATTGATGAAACCGGCAGATCACTTACTCACCCTAAAACTTTGAAAAATAGAAGAAGATAAGACACAGTGAACACATTCGACGCAGCAACATGACACAATGAAACAAAACCATAACATAAATTACTTCTCTAATTTGGAACGTTAAGAACAATATACAGAGTTTGATATTTTATTGTACATGTGTTTGAAATTGAAATGATGGATTTTCGATAGCGGTATTTATCAACTTGTATCGACTGTTTGATCGGTATTTATAACATTTATAATATCGCACTCTGAACACATCAATCAAGCAATATTATTTCAACCTATGATCATGCCTAAGCCAACGTGTTTGTATTTGTGAATTATGTGCACAAACTATGTTTTTATACTATATTTGCATATACACAATCATTGAATTGTGTATTTTCAAATAAATTTGAATCTGTTTCAAAGATTTGTTTTAAAGAAACGATTTAAATTATATTTCAACTGTTTTACATGTATTGGTGTTTTTTTGCACACACAAGCCCTTACATAATTTATGCTTTTTCATATTATTTTCCCCTCCTTTTCACAATACAGAACACAATATCCCATAACCATTAAAAGATGGCGTATTCAACAATTGTGAACACATACTTCTTAAAATGTACCGAAAAAGGATAGAACAGGTTTAATAGAAGAGACAACCGAGTAAAACACAATGTTCTTTATGTTATGTAATGAAAAATGAAAGAAATAAGAGTAAAATGTTGTTAAAATAAAGCCAGAGACACGGGGATCGGTACTAACAGAGTTGCGGATTGTTACGTAAGAAGAAACATAAATCAACGTTTTTTAATGGCTATCATGCCTGACACTTTTATTGTAAACATTATTGCCATAACATCTTTTAATACGTATATTTTATGTTTTCCGATTATTTATAGATAAATATCAGTGAATTAAAATGGATAATTCACTGTTTCAAACAGTGAACATTAACAGTGAAACGTATCGATACTTTATATAGTTTTACCGGAACAGTCGGGTGGCAAAAATGCATACTCATCATTTGTAAGCATAAGAAACTATTTTTTTTAGTTTGATTCGGTGGAATATCGATTTTAATTCACTCGTGATCATAGAAAAATTACTAAATCGAACACATATCCTATATGTAATATTCATAACATTTAAGTGAGTAAAAATTCTGAACTTAGCGTAAATACAATAGTTTTATTAACAAAACAGTGTGTTTTGGCTTTAGCAAATTTGGCACATTTAAATGAAATTCACAACAACTTCTTTCAGTGCTACTGACACGTTAACTCGTATTTGTGACGGAGATCCGAATAGTGTCTGTATGTCGAATGAACACATGTGTACAGAATAGTTGGGATTTCCTAACAGTATAAACGTTTGTGGTACATGAATGAGTTTTCGACTCTTAAACCACTAATTATTTTCTAGTTCTACAACTTGAATTGTATTGATCGTTAAATGCCACTCCATATGATATTATATTCTAGTTTGTTATCCAGCAACTTTTTGACTTTTTTGGTTTCGTTCATAGATATATTTTATATCTCTTCATATACCCATCACTCTATTCACTTGTTAAAAGATTTGCCGACTAAAAAATAAGCATAGACCAACAAGGCTAATTTGCTAAACACATTCCAGTTCATAAGAGAAAAGATAACTCTGATAACAAATGATAAAATTATCATGACCTATCAAGTTAGTGTGGGCAATCGACCACTTAATCTATATTTATTTGATCGTACCTTTATCACGTGCCATTTAACATCAAGGTTATCGAGGCGTCTGATTGCTATAACATCCCGAGGTCGATTATTTTGGCTACTACACGTTCGCTATGGATGATCCACATAAAACGTAAATACGACAATAGTCCTATCATGTTTGAAAAAAAATATTATAATATATAAACTTAAATTGAACATAATTTTTTTTAATGTTTCAATACTTTGAAGCATTAAACATTTTGTACGGCATAGTAGGTGTTGTCATGAGAAATGCAAAAAGCCTAGTAGCGCACATTCGGCTTTACGTCTTTAAATGATGTATTGTTTTGAGCAATTTGTATAAATTGTACATTTTTAAAATTTAAAAACTATTTTTTGTATTCTGAATTTCTTTATCGCGTGTGACTTGAACATGCACAATAACTTAATAAAGTTATATACACGGAGCTTAGTACTTCTAATGGATTGAATCAAACATTTAAACTCCAGATACTCTATCAGGAGAGAAATGCTAATTCTTATCCCAAAATTCAATAAAATGCAACTATGTAGATATAAAGGATTCCGTGTTAAGCATACTTCCAATAATTCAAATTACTGGCTGAGAAAATCAGAAACACCTTTACTTTCTTAAGTCTGAGATATTTGTAATAAACGAGTGTAACTTCAAAGACAAACGCGTCGAAAATGAAGATATTTATTGATGATGATGAACGAAACAGGTTAAGCTAAATTGTAATATATCCCTGATAATTGACGTAATTACCTTGTTAATTGGTGCGTAAGAGAAACACTGTGATCGCAAAAAAGATCATAAAAAAATCGTTTAATAGCATACACTGATTTAAAGAAACATGCTTATTCTACTCATTAGAGACAAGACCGACGGCTGTATTGATTACAGATGAGCTGTTGCTGAAATTGCTGAGGCATGCATATTGTTTAATTTGGAAAATATTTGTCTCTTTTAACAATGTATTATACGTGTACTATATTTGACAACAAACAATCTAGATCAAGATGATATTTACGATATGGCCTTATTGCAAAATAGTGTATTACTTTTATAGTATGCACTTTTATGGTTAAGTCTGGTTATCGAAGCATTACTATCATCAACTAAAACAGGAAATACGGAAAATGACGTATTGGTATTTATATGCAATAGCTGTTACTTACTATTTGCATGCAATGGCTGTTACTTACTATTTGCATGCAGTGGCTGTTACTTACTATTTGTATGCAATGGCTGTTACTTACTATTTGCATGCGATGGCTGTTACTTAGTATTTGCATGCAATGGCTTTTACTTACTATTTGCATGCAATGGCTGTTACTTACTATTTGCATGCAATGGCTGTTGCTTACTATTTACATGCAATGGCTGTTACTTACTATTTGCCTGCAATGGCTGTTACTTACTATTAGCATGCAATGGCTGTTACTTACTATTTGCATGCAGTGGCTGTTACTTACTATTTGCATGCAATTGCTGCTACTTACTATTTGCATGCAATGGCTGTTACTTACTATTTGAATTCAATGGATGTTACTTACTATTTGCATGCAATGGCTGTTACTTGCTAATATAACATGTGAAGGTCACATAACTTATAACGCTCTCTTTTCTTTTCAAAATACAATGTAAACATATAATCCATCATTCTGATTTATTATGTTCAGTACTTCGAATAGAGGTAAAATAAGCCATGCAGTTTTGTGTATAACCTGCATTGTCCGCAATGCATGCATAGGCAGTAAATACTTTACCACAATGCTCATTAAAAAAGACATAATTATTCTAACATGTATGGTTTGTATGGGTTTTGGAAACACAATTTCTTTTCGCGCGTTTAAAGATGCGGATAATAACATACTACATTAAAAGTAATTTCTGCATTAAACAATGTATTATAGGTTGAAAGTAGTTCAGCACACGCCAATCATATACTCTTTTCAGATTAAATATGACAATCTTCATCTTAATTATGTTTATAAAAGAATTACAACATAATTCATATGAACAAAGTTAAGTGTGATGAATTATATATTTTGTAAAGATGCGTGCTAAAAACACCTACGGTGCAATATATGTCAAGAACAAGTAAGAACATGTAAGTAAAAATAAATACACACCAATAACGTACACATATAAGTTTAACATTTGATGGGCTGGACATAATAATCCTTAAATAAAATACAGCGCCAGAAGAGTAAGAATTTACCTCGACGATAATTGAATGAGCATTGTTTAAAATAAAACAATTCGGAGAACATATACATAATGTATCAACTTTCAGTCTTTTAATTACTAAATGGGCCAATAACATATAGTAACGTAATGCAAATATTGGTATTAACTGCAAATGTTAATGTAACCAAATAGTCTGCAAGTCAGGAGATTGGCTTTTGACAATTATCATATCGGTAAAATTCTGTGTAGTGTTTGATAATTATGTAGACCGTTTTAACGACCTATTCACCTGGATTTACCTGTGAGTTACCTGTTAGTGTATTACAAACTTTATAAGGATCCCAACAACACATGTGGTCAACAGTTTTGGAAAGAATGCTCGTCTACCTTCCTGAACATTATATCAGGTCATAGCATTATCATACTGTTGGCGTGTAAATAATGCATCGGATAGAAATGTTCAATTTATAAGGAAACACATGTTAAGTTCTTTTATGAAACTTGTACGTTCATACATGCTCAATCGTTCATAACTGTCGTATTGTAACACATTTGATGTTTAATTATCTTAAGATTTGTTTAATTATCTTAAGATTATTCTTTACAAAATACACCAAACAAACATGTTTCGGTTTTTAAATAAAAGTTTGATAAGCGTTAACTTTACGCTTGGCTGTGTAAGAACACTGCACTAATTGAATATGGCAATGCTTGTTATCGTTATTTTGTAGTCCAAACGTCCAGCTATAAACGAACGGATTTCAAGAACCAACTTATCATTGTTAACATTGTCATTTGATGCATAAATTACTCCATGGGCGATAACAGTAATCTCAGACATCAATTTCAACAACTGCAGAAAAGTCCTAAGCTTCGTAATCAAAACCTAACACCTGGCGCATTATTTACTTGAAATAAAGATTTGTTTCACCAAATCGAAAGCATTTTGACACCTTCGGCAAACGTTCTTTACATATTTCCTGATTTAAAAATTGAATACAACAGTAATTGCTTTCTCAAAATCGACCATCTGTTCCGGAGAACTTCCAAAGACAAAAGCGACAAGTTAAAGCAAGAACACCTACGAAATATGGAATAAGGAGAACAAATTGGAGAACAAAAAACGGGTAAAGGGGCCTTTAAATATTGCTGTATGTAAAAGAAAGAGCATAGCCCCTGCATCGACAATACGACGTAAATATAGTAAACCATGAAACTCTTAAAATTCTATCATGAGATAAATTATTGTTATCATCAACTAATCGTATTACATAAAACACACAATACACGTTATATCTTTACATCTCGTCATCGCCCTAGAAAGGTCAATGCAAGATTTGGTGGTTTAAACATGGTTTACTTTTGCGACCAAAGGACTAACCACTTAAAACTGAGTACTGAGATTCTGTACAAAATGAAGTGACGTTCGACGTTCCACGACGTCGTGTTTTGTTGTTGTATTTTATTATGTTGCAATTCCTATGATGAGTTTAAATGTTTCTCGAGCAAGATCATTATGACTAGACGTAACTAAAAAAGCATATAAATATCTGAATCAATCTAAACTGAAGCGTTAAAAACTCTATGCCCTTAGCAAACAATCATGTATAACTACGAAAAAGTGTGTTCGTCCGCGTTGACTGCGAATTTCAAACTCGAATACAGATTTCGAACGAATGTCTTTTTTTATTTAGTTCGATGTATGTAAATTCATATATGTCAGCCCTTACCATAATAGTCAACAATAAAGTGCGAAAAGGTAAATCATTTTTTGGAAGTGAAATATTAAAGCACTAAAAGCATTGTGCTAACTTAAACTTCATTTTAAAACTGTTTTAAAAATGTCATCGTGAAGAGTGGTTACTGGTATGTTTATCACATATATAAACTAATATAAATGTGCGAAAAAAAGATGATAACGTAAGTTGGTTAATCAATTTGTAAATGCATCACTCATATTTACTTACATCACCACTGTTCGGCACTCGTGATCATAGAAAAAATATAAACAAGGATATAAACAAGGGAAGTACATCTTGATATGATAATCTAAAAATAGAAAAAGGAATTCCGAAAATTTTGTTCTTTTCACTGTTGTAATTATACTGCATAAATGTCATATTTTATCATTAGGTATAAACGAAATATATTTCATTTCATTGAGTTTGGTTGCACTGAGGCATGTTTTACTTGTGTGAAATAAAGATGTGTCAGTTTACATATATTGTATTATATATATTGTATACTCCTAAAGCTGTACTTTTAATCTGTGCAAATAATAAGCGATGCTATTTTATACTCATGGATTTTGCATCAGCACAACAACAACAAATACGCATTAAATGTCTTTACGAGCCTGACATCAACCGCTTTAAGATTATAAAATGCAAGGTTATTACTCTTCCTTTCACCAATGTTTTTGTTCTTTCGTCTTTTTTTGATTACGATAATATGTTTCAGCTATGAATGTCAAGTGAAATCGTTTTAAACGTGTCATCCAATCGACCTTGACAAAATGATTCATTACCTCTTTTCCACACTAATTTTACGGTCATATTAAGCGTGTAGTGCATCTTTACCAAACCAACGTTAATAGGTTTTTGGTACCAATAAACAATAAATACTCTAATAAGAGAACACGTTTTGGCATGTTTTGTGTATTTATTATTTAATGACCTGTGTAGCAAACACGTTATTTGGCATGCATTCATTTGGACTTGTGTCAAGAGTCGAAGCAACAACCTTCATTATTTTCGTTTAAATGTTGCAAAACATTAACTTTATTACCCGAACATTGTGGGTTTGTTTAAACAGCTTATTTACCAGCATGATGTTTAACATTTACACTTTTCCTGACCCCTGTCAGAATGACACACTTAAATCGCGTTTTTGTCATCTTTCAAATTTAACTTTTAAACATTCATTGAGCAAACATATTTCGGCAATAATGTAATTGTCATGAAAATAAATATGACAGCGTGTGTCCGTATTATTTGACCAACATTTCGTACATATTGAATACACTGGTAAATACGGTTGCTTTAGCATCAGGCAAACGTAGCACACGCGTTCTACAATACGTTGAATCGGCAGTTTAGGAATTAGGTTCCTACGCAGCAGCGTAAGTAATACCATGGCATATGTGCGTCTGTAATCATATGTGAAACATACTAGTGCACTTCTACAGATTTAGAGTTGTGTTAGTATATTTGCGTTGTGATACATTGCTGTAGGCTGCACTTAAGTATAAACCGTGCGTGTCATGTATGCTTTCAACAAATTTATCCTCGGTTTTGTAAAATAGATTATTGTCAAATATAAATAAAATAATAAAATAATAAAAACATAAAAATAAATTAAAACATAAAAATAAATTAATAGAATAATGAACTCAACTATTATTATACGTATCCAAAATACATTAACGTATTTTAAGAATATTTAATAAATTTGATAAATGCACATATCTAATACCTAATTAAATAGCGATTGGTAACAATAATTATTTCGTACATGTGGTGTCAGTTTTCTATAATTATATAACATATGGAAAAATTAGAATTATGTTCAATTGACCTGAATTCATTCCAATGATTAATTCATTCCGACATGGCTATCATATGAATCCGTTATTGTATCATCAGTATAACTCAATTACATAGTATCAGACGCTTAACATGTTTCGTCATTGGCATGCATGATGCATACACTTTGCAGTAAACGGTCGAAAACGACATGAAGATGGCAACTGGATCTGTGTGCAAAAATCTACGCTTCGACTGAACGCCTGTAACTAACACGTCTGTAAGTTAATTAGCAATAACTGTGAAGATGAAATACAGTCTTGTTTATCTATAAGCATGGCCTTGACGTATTTGAGTTGATGCCAACATGGTCGCGCCTACACCTCATTTGTGTCAATCTTTAACCCATTTATGCCTAGTGGATTCTCCCATCCGTCTAAATTGGATCAATTTATTTCCAAAATTAGAGATGTCTGGTATATTTATTTCTATTTTTTAGAATATTTCTCACATAAATTCCTTTTAGCAAACAGCGTAGACCCTGATAAGACGGCGCATGATGCGGCGTCTCATCTGGGTCTACGCTGTTTGCCAAGGCCTTTTTCTAGGCGCTAGACATAAATGGGTTAAATTATACTACATAAGTCAGTATTGAAGCAATAACACAACACCACGGATTATATTTGGTTTCATGTGAACAATTAAAATACGTATAGGAGTGTTCATTTATACTAATATATGTGTTTATTCAAATATGTATGACTTTCTCAGGCATGAAGGCTCTGTACGGTTTGTGTCGTATAAGCAGTGCATATATCGTTTGATAATATGCCATATAAATGTCCGCATAAAAATATGCTACTTAACTAATTACACATTTGCTAATACATACTCAAAAGCTGAAACAGGCACACCCATGTAATCGAAACTGTATTAACTCTGCAAAAATGCGGTTTGCCATGGTGAACATGCAGTGCTCAATCAATACCGTGTACATGGATAGACACTTATAAAATGTTTTATTTTCGGCTTCTTCGAGTCTGCACACGCATGCTGCTTCGCCAGAAACCCTAACATTTTGCATGAACAAAGGCGAAAGTATTTCTATACCTAGTTCAAATGCAACTGAATTCAAAATGGGATTTCACAACAATGAGAATCGCGGTCTGGGCCGTCTTATATACGTATTAAAAACAATAGTGGGCAATGATTTGTATACTTATACACTCAATTTTTAATACAATAGTGCTGAACACATGTTGGGAATCGTTTGATTTGTGCCATATTTATATCATGTTCACGTATGTGCTTTGAATTATTTAATGATCATCCATAATGAGTACATGCTTTCTTCCTTGCAAATGTTCTCACGCATTTATGAAAACTTTGCACCGACGATCTATTAGAACGTTTTAGATAGAGTGTTAATATTTCTGTTATAGAAAGTCTTCAAATAAAAACGTCCAGGAGTATAACTGTGTATTTGTTTTTTATCGTTAGACCACTCTGGACTTTAAACTCTGCAACTCCTTGTGTTATGTAAATGCAACATAGAATAGTAACATAGAATAGCAACGCTACGTACAATAATACAAATAGCTTGCTTTTTGTACAATTGGAATATTTTGCCTGAACCTTTTAACAGTGCAAAGGTTGGTTTTCACGAGTATCGGTGAATGTTTATGTTAGCACCAAGTATTATTTTGCATGTATTTAATTATGAAGTTGCCCGTATAAATACATATTTATTATATCGTGTAATTACAAAAGCATCACAGCTTATTTTAACATATTGCAACATTGTCTTAATTACACAACTTGCCATTGTATTACATTGAAGTTATCCTGGCATATCTTTGATGGCAATGAACACCAAGCCCTTGACAGAACAACTACTTCAGTTCATAGACATTATACATTTTTTAAAGGAACATATACACGTTTCATTATAATTGACACAGCTATACATTAAGAGATAATTCGACCTTTAGGATTTCTCTAATTTACAAATCTCAACGGGGGTAAGTGTATGTTTTAATTCATATATTTCTGGTACAACCATAATCGACGAAGAACGTGTTTGCTTTGTGTGTTCATGTCTGATTGAAAAGCTATACAGTTCCAAATCCGATGATGGTAAAGTCGCTTGAATAAGTCATAAACAGGTTTTGGCAGTACTCAATAAATTAGTAATTTGCATCTATGTTTCATGTTTACTCATAAAAAGTTAAATACGAAATACAAAATCTCACAATTTTCTGCTTCGACCTCTCTCATAATTTGACATCTGGAATCGAGTGTAAGGAAATTAATACACTTACATGTAGATTGATATCATACTCTTGAAACACTTGGCAAATGAACTCGTTCGCATGTATTATGCACATACGTGTGACAGTAACGCACTGGGTTGTTTAGTGACTCACCAGATTACTCAACGCATCCTCATGAACAAGTTACTAGAACATCAAGAATGCAGACAAAATATGAATGCCACACACATATGAATGTCAAGGATTTACCAAGGATGAAGTAAGGATCTTACATAATCACTTTTATACTTTTCTTAGTTTTGTTCTTACACTCTGCATGAAAACAATGAAATATGTTGAACAGGGTACACTGTTTGAAGCAAAAAAGGTTTTCATGGTGAAGTCGCCTCTTTTAAATATTAGTGTATATGTACTTATTTTATAATTAATATGTGCAAATATTGCTTGACATTTTGAACTTGCTATTGTTTTACATTGAACAAGACCTAAACACTAGCAATATGTTTATTCGGTTAACATGTTCAGCAGCTGTTTTAAAGAAATAATTTCATGTGCACTACATGTATACTGTATCTTCTGGTGGTCCGATAAATACTTGTGTGAATAAAATATTGAGTACACCATATACCGTACATGATTAAGTTTTAAAATAGAAAAATACATTTCCAAATAATCATGCCACTTACTATTGAGACGTCGGAATGCATATGAATATACTAAGCAAAGTTAATTTATCACAGTTTAATGTTTATACAGATAACAATAAAAATTAGAAATATATTCACTTAGTGAACTCAATATGTGTACTTTTGTTATATGTTCAACCGATTATGGTGATTTGTCCCCAAGCTGAATCGTTCTATTGTGTTTACGTAGTCACATGAAAATGCAATACAATCAATGACGTATTTCTCAACTCATAATACCTAGACAAATAAAACCTTGGCTCAGCCAGACATCTTCAGAATAACCATTGGCAATAAAGTAAGAGAAAACAACAATGTGGAATTCTGGAAGCTTTAGTCGTTGGATGTAATGCATGTTAATAGCATACTTTTAAGTAACCTGTTGTAAAAGAAAGAGATGAGAAGAAGTATTGTATACGTTTATGTTTAGTTTTGTTTTGTATGTGCTGCCCTTTAATGTACAAGTATCTGATGACTAGCCTCACATGAAAGACTAGAGAGTGTTTATAAGAATGTCTCGCCTGATACTTTTCATTATTTCTATTTTGTGAAAATAATAATAAAATGATCATATAACATATTATAAATCATGTTTTATTAACCGTAAACAGCAATTGATAACATCATGTTTAATAATGATTATTGCAACGCGAAGCTTATTATTTAATTACAATTTCCAGGACTATATATTTCGTATTTGTTGTTTGTACATAACCTAAGTTAGATGTTAATTAATCTTTATCTTGTGGATATGTTTTGAATCTTTGGTTTGTCTATATACGCATATATATTACAGTGATACAGATTGTGCCAAAGATGCAGTACCTTAGGTTGTGGTTCTCCACGTGTTCACAATATAATGACTAGAGCTTTTTACGATGATTGGTGATTAATGTGAGTCATACCGTGTTGATTGTTTTTTAATGTTTCTATTTGTCTCTTTTAATATTACGTAACGTGCAAAAATGCATATTTACCCCCAATATATAGTCATAGGTTTAAATCATTACACATTTACCAACATGCATAACCTATCTCTGACAAGGTTGGAACACATTTCATTATTACTTGAGAGCGACATAGTTGTAAACACGCGCTGATGTCACTTTGAATAACTCAGCAACATAATTACAATGCGGGCTCATCGTAGTATTTAGAATACAGAAAGACTCCACCATTGCTGACCTTCTTTAAATGGAATATTCATGACACCAAGACAATATTCTATAAACGGTGTCATGGTATTATCAATGTTTTGCGTTTTCAATGAGTCTATGTGGACATTACATCGTATATGTAACCTCCTTCACGCTGATACGAGTGTGCGTTTAGATACTTTTTTCACGAGTAATGTTAAACCATGACGGATCACAGTTACCAGAACGTGTATCGTCCTTCGACAGCCGAAGAAGCTTATCGGTTTAAACTGCAAGCATATTGACTTTACATTTTGGCTGTGAAGGAAGGATATTTCAATAAATGCGAATCAGAATCCTCAAACAGCATAATTGATGTATTTTGTTTATCATCAAGAAGTGCCATTTACCAGACTAAGAATGATATAGGCAAACATGAATAAACTAACTGGTATTATATTGCATGTATATACTGTGTTTAATCCCCTGTAGTTTTACTTAAGTAATGTCTTATATAATGGGTAATTTCTGATGGAAACAAAAGGCAGTTAGAACAAATACAGAAAATCACAAAGTTCACATCGTTAATCCTTAAATGCCAATTTATTTTATCCTTGTTTATAATTGAGCAAAGGTTTTATCTACGTCGTTTGAAAAAAACTATAAATCACTCTATAAAGTTCTAAAAAGCATTGCGAACGATAAGCATAGACCCCCTACACCAACTAGGTCAATTTGCTTAACACATTCCAATTCATACGAACATAGATAGATCTGATAAGATATGATAGCTTATCATGATCTACCAAGCGGGGTGTGGTTAATCGGCCACTTAATCCGTTTTTATTGGATGTACTTGTTTTATCTGCTATTTGAGCTCGAGGTTATCGCAGCGCCTGCTTAATAAAACATCTCGAGATAGGTCTGTAATTTTTTCAATTGTACGTACACTATAGCTGATCCATAGAAAACATGAATTTGATAATAATCCTCACATTTTAGACACATTTTTAGCATATTTCATATCTTAATTTGAACAACTTTTTTAACCTCTTTCAATAATCGAAAGCATTAAAATATTACGTCTTTATTTATGTTTAATGAAAAAAATTGAAACTTAGTAACGCGCATGCGGTTTACCGTCTTAAATGCCGTATTTCACGAAGCATTTGGTAACAAATTTCAACCTTTGACGTTTGGAAACGTGGGGAAATCCGACCAAGGATTGAACTTGTATATTAGTATTGCACATTTTTGAGTAATTCCACGATAACATGTGAATGATAACACAAAGCAAAGGTATTGAAAAGAACACTATAAAGAACTCTTGAAAAAAATGGACACATTTCAAACGAGATGGAAATTGTATGAAACCTTAAGTTATGATGCAATTATCGACGCATCAAAATGATAAGTAAAACATATATGACTAGTTGATTTCTTTACTTCTCTTCATGTCCATTGACTTGTTCAATTAACCTTTATTTTGAGAACATATTTATCAACTTTTGTGTGTGCGTTGTGTCCTTACTTTTTGGCCGTTACTTAAATTTGACGTACGGTACTTAAATACGACATGACCGAGATTATTAGAATAAGGAGTGTCGTATTGTGAAATGTTCTAAACATGATTACGAAATCGAATTTAGAAAACGTAATCACAAATTGTGTTGACAAATCAGAATTTATTTAAAAAATAATATTTTTCTATCATGGTTTGTTGTCGAATAACCAACAGTAAGGAGTATAGATGCGTAGAAATTAAATCACGAGTGCGAAGCATGAGTGATTTGATAACACGCATCTATACTCCTTACTGTGGGTTATTCAACAATAAACCATGATAGAAAAATATTATTTCGATCCTAACACGATTCTGATTGATTTGGTTCAAGCTTTTGGACGTGAACTATATTTTTCAATACTCCGCCCTTCTTAGAACAAAGTTCACTATTTAGTGACGTCATTGAATTGTACAAACATATGACGTCGTTTTCATTCATAAATATTTTGCAAATGACGTCATTCTCATTGAAAACAAAAATCGTTGAAAGTAAATGACGTCACGCTTATTGATGCTACTGAAAAGCTGACATGCTATAAATGTTTTCTTAATTACGTTTCCTAACAAATAACATTCTTTGTAGGCGTGTTGCCACTTATCACCAAATATACAATTTGTTGTTTCATTACATTTATAAACATGCTTCATTCATAAAAAAAAATAGAGCGGGTTTTAGCACGTGCATTTTACTGCAATATTTTCTTTATTTATTCGGAACTATTTTCGAAACATTAAGCTCCGCCCATAATTATTGCAGAATAACCCACGCTTGATTTCCTTCTTTGTCTATAGAAAACAAGTCGCGTGTAGTGTTAGAATATACATAATTAAACACACATTACAAAGGGATGGTTTAAATATTGGGATATTACGCAAAAATACTAAAACAACTTTAAAAAGAATTTATGGTAACATAACTTCCAGTGCATGCCTTAGGGACATACAACGTGAGTATTTTCATATGTTATATCATCGGAGTTGCCACGGAATACTTGTTAATCCGTTGTTATCAATACCTCGTATAAATTCAACCGATTTATGAAGTTAAAAATATATACCACATTCTGTATTTTCACGGTCGAATTGAATTTATCTTCGGATAAGACGAGTATAGAAATCTTATCATTTTTTGAATTATGATATATTATCTGCGATTACGAGACAGAATTACGACATAATATGCGTTGGAGTGTAAACATTGTAAAAAAAGGAATCTTGTCTGGAGTTTACTTTCCTGGCTTTCTCAGAAAATACAATTTGTAAAATAGGTTAAATGAATTATTTTTACCTAGGAACAAAGTATAGTTTTCACCATACCAGCAGGCGTACCTTGTACATGTTCGAATACAAAAGCTATTCACTAAGCTTTATTCTAGTATAGCTCGGATAAAGCTATCACGTGAAACAATATTTCATACCGTAATTTAATTTATCGTTTCGGAAAATTATTTTATAAGACATATACAGTTATTTACCGGACACGGAAACATAAACCAAACGTCAAGGCAAGTGTTATATATTTATAAGTTTCACTTTAAAAATGTATCTGTATTTGACGCCAACCAATTTTTTATTACCAATTTAATACAATTTTATTTCATATCCAAATTTGTACCATTTGTAACGCTTCTATACTGACCATAACTGAATTCTTATGTAATACAAATAAAAAAGCGCATATATGCCTTGAGTAAACTTCAGCAAAAGTAAGGCCAAAATCACCAATAACTTTTTATGTCCCTCAGTCTATACAGGGAGACATATTGTTGTTGCCCTGTCTGTTTGTTGGTTTTTTGGTTTGCACAAACTTTACCATTGGCCATAACTTTTGCAATATTAAAGAAATCAACTTGATATTTGGCATGCATGTGTATCATATGGAGCTGCACATTTTGAGTGGAAAAAGGTTAAGGTCAAGGTCATCCTTCAAGGTCAAAGGTCAAACATATGGGTCAAAATCGCCTTAAACTTTAACATTGGTCATACCTTTTGCAATATTGAAAATAGCAACTTGATATTTGGCATGCATGTGTATCTCATAGAGATGCACATGTTGAGTGGTAAAAGGTCAAGGTCAATGTCACCATTCAAGGTCAAAGGTCAAATATATGGGTCAAAATCGCTCATTCATTATACACTATAACTTCTTAACAACTTCTTTCATATTCTTCATATCTCATATGCATATGTATCTCATACAGCTGAACGTTTGAACTTCAAGGTCACCCATCAAGGTCAAAGGTAAAGTTCTGTCAAGTTCAAGATCATCCTTCAAGGTCATTTTTTTTAAACTGCACCCACAGAATCGCTTAAACTATAAGGTCAAATAGTTTTATGTCAATGTCCCGAGGTCAAGTTCTGTCAAGGTCAAGGTCATCCTTCAAGGTCAAAGTTTTTTTTTTAAACTGCACCCAAAGAATCGCTCAAACTATAAGGTCAGATACTTTAATGTCAATGTCCCGATGTCAAGTTCTGTCAAGGTCAAGGTCATCCTTCAAGGTCTAATTCCATTTTTTTTTTTTTTTTAAACTGCACCAGGTCATCCTTCAAAGTCAAAGGTCAAATATATGGGTCAAAATCGCTCAAAAGGGGACATTGTGCATTGTGTTTCACAAACACATACCTTGTTTTTGCATGTATCAAGTCAGTTTCATCTTTCAAATTACATGTCTTATAACATGTTATCGTGGTGCATAATTACACACTTTGATCGTTCCATTTTTAAGCATTTTTGTAAAATCATCAAATATTACTGAATGCAAGGAAATATCTTTTTACTTTTTTATTTAGTCTCCTATTACATGAATCGGTACTCGTTGATTAAGCGATCGCATCACGCGCCAACTGTCTCCGTTTAAAAGAACATGCATGAATTCAAGATAATCTTTGATTCACGTTTTGTTGTTATAACAAGACTGTGAGTTTTATCAAGAATAAATACTCCCGGTTAGATTTTCATCATGAACTTGGCACCGGTCAGAATCGACCAGTCATGAATTCACAGAAATTTCAAGCGTTAACTTAAACATGGTTGTAAACATTTTGCCGCGAGTATATTAGCCTACGTGATCTCCAGTGTTCTTCGCACGTATGCTGTAAGCATTTTGTGGCTTTAAGAGAATATATTTCAAACACTTCAGGTCATACTGAACAAACAACATAAGTGAGGTACATTCGAAAATTGCCTTACGATTAATACCAATGATATTACTAGTAAGAAACCAAAAGGTTTGCATTTGAAACGAAATACCAATTCTTTATTTGATGAATTTTATTTGCAACCTTTGTTATCTAGCTACCAAAACCTGTTTCGTGAATTAATAATAAAAAGAAAGTAAACATGGTTGGTGCCGAGATGGAGAATGTTAATCCGGTGAGGCTTAGAAAAAGAAAATATGGCGAGCTTTAGCGAGCCCTATTTTCTTTTTCGGGCCGAACCGGATAAACTTTCTCCATCTCGGCACCAACCATGTATTCTATTTGTCCTGCATCATTTAAAATTATGTCGCTAACACATTTTATCAAAGATATATGATTAATTAAGATAACAAAATAATTAATCTGGTCAGCTGCTACATGTACACAACATTCCTTACGACCGAATTATTTTCATCGATTCGAGTGTGTTTTTGAAGCTCTATCAGGACAGAAATGCTCGTCATCATCCACTAATCATATTACAAAAAACCTCAAAGAAATTTAAGAATATTACATTTGTGGTTACCGTTCTCGAACGGTCAGTGAAAGCGTTATAGGTTTAAATCGGTTTGACTAATTGCAGAACAGAGTGTGTGGAGTTACTATGATGTTTTGTGTTGCAATGGGGCTTTTCACTTTTCTGAAATATAGATGTGATTTGTTTTGTTTTATTCTTGACCTCCAATAAAGCTGGAATTTAAACTATGCAAATGATAAGTGAGCACACATTTTGTGTTCATTTTATTGACTCATCGGATGTGATTGTTCCACAACCTCACCATTACTTCACTGTCTTAACTGTCTTTACCAGAGTGATATCAAATGCTTAAAGATTTAGAAATTGAATGATATGATTCGGACGATTGCCAATCTTTTTTTTATGGAAGAAGACAACATGTTTCCGCAATAATTGTCAGGTTAAGTAACTTAAAACGTGTCATCTAACCGACCATGACGAAACGATTCACGATATCTAGACTACAATAATGTTATGTTCATATTTACCGTTTAATTATCTCGGAAAAAAACATTGAAAGTTTGTTGGTATCAATATACAATAAAAACCGACATTCTACAACACGTTTTGGCATGTTTGTTGTACTAATTATTTTATTTCCTGTGTAGCAAACACGGTATTTGGCATGCATTCATTTGTAAAGAGTTGAACCACCTACCTTCATAATTGTTGTTTTAATGTTGCAAAACATTGACTTTACCGGAATATTGAGTGTTTGGCAACAAAGCTTTAAATGTGATTTAGCAGCATGATATTTGGCTATCGCATGTAACCGGTATTATATCATCAGCATTACTCGAGAACAAAATGTCGGACTCTTCATGCGTTTCGTCATAGGCATGATTAATGCACATTCATTTGCAGTAAACAACGACATATAGCTTCTGAATATGTTGGCTGAACGTCGATGACTTAGCAATAACTTTGAGGAAGAAATACAATCTTGTTTATCTTAAAGCATAACCATGACGTTAAGTATTTGATGCCAACTTGGCCATGTCTAAACCCAATTTTTGAAAGCATCAACTCAACACTAGACATTCTATTTTGTTTCATGTACACAAATGTAGTACGAATAAACATGCTCACAAATAACCATAAACATATTCAACTATTTACGATGGTTCCATCCACGAAAATTATATACGTTTTTGTTTCGTATAAGAAGTGAATAAGTCGTTAGATAATATGATATGGGATGTTTTGCATAATACGATGATACTTGAATAATATCAAACTCACTGATGTATACTCAAACGCCGAAACAAACACACACATTGAATCAAATGTTTTAACGCAGCAAACAATGCGTCGTTGGTTTGCAAAAATGACCTTATATGTGTATCCACTAACGTATTGTTTTGTATAAATACAGAGACATTTCTGTTGCATGTGTGACCTTCACATTCTATGCTCTGTTTACGAGTTTATGTACTTACATAGCTGCTGATTGTTGCGTTATATTCATTTTGTTTAATGGCTATTATGTCTTAAACATTAATCTTAAACAGTTTCGATACAATATCATTTACACGCATTATGTTTGAATATTCACAAGCTTTGAGTAAGTAACATAATCCTTAACGAAGAGAGACTATAATAGGTTAAACAGGTTTTGTCTTTAGCAAACACAATAGACTAGGAACTTCTCTTCTACAAGTTTTTGTTTGTTTTTAAAATTTGTTAAAACATGCATATCTATATTCATGTACACATATATACAACAATTCAACATATTAAAATAATCGTTGTCAACAAAATATTATTACATAATTATTTTTACATTTTGAATGATTATAGAAACAGATATAAACTCTACGAATTAATTGATATTTATTTTTAATTATATAACGAAAAATAGTCCACATATAAAAACAAAATTTTGAAAAAGACATTCGATGCGAAATATATCAGGAAAAAGAGTATTTTTTTATGTTTCGATTTCATAGGTAATCAAAGGTTTGGAAGAATACAGCAGGCGTGTTACATAGGCATTTCTTATATCAATAACATTCGTCCAAAGCAACCTCTGACAATAATTTGAAAGATGTCATGAAACCCAGACGGATAATTGCCTGCTAATTTTGACATATAAAGAGGTTTAAAAGCTAAATACAAAATTCAGTGTGGTTATGAACAGCTTCAATACATTCTAATACTGAAGTTGTAATGAGATGTTAGACAATCGCAATTACAACCATCGCTTAATCAATTTGCACCGTAACCATCAGCATCACTACCATAACCCCAATAAGTAAAACTACCTATGACAAGAGTACACATACCAAAATTTTATTCGTGTCAATGTCAATAGATTGGCACGGTGTTAAAGAAACACACACAATTTAGTTCATTTACCCACTACACTCAATATTAAATCTGAAATACTGAAACACTCTCTAAAATAAGGATGTGTGATGATCAATTAAGATTATTGTGTTAAAACTAGTATATTATTAAAATGAGTATGTTTTCTCAACAATAATGATATTAAAGTGAAAATGTGTTTAAGTATAGCATAAACGTGATAAACATGTCACTTATTTTAGAAAAAGAAGGAAGTATTCACGCTTTTAATTGCCACGAAACCGCTTTAAACCCCACCCCCCCCCTCAAAAAAACAAAAAAAAATGCTTTGATTTGCATTTTCGTTTGCAGTTACTAGAAACAGGAAGCTCATATTGGGAACATATTAATAAAAAGGTTGCTAATTGTGGCGTGTTCTGAGAAAACTGGGCAAAATGCTTGTGCTTAAATTGTCATCCCAGATTAGCCTGTGCAGTCAGCACAGGCTAATCAGGGACGACAATTTCCGCTTTAATGGAATTTTTCGTTTGAATGATGTCTCTTCTTAGGGAAAATCCAGTTTAGGCGGAAAAATTCGTTCCGGATTAGCCTGTGCGGACTGCACAGGCTAATCTGGGATGACACTTTAAGCACAAGCATTTTACCCAGTTGTCTCAGATCACGACACAATTAATAACAGTGCTGTTATTACATAATTTAATTTTTATAGAGTGTATTCATATCCCAACAGTAAAAAGTCCATCGTAATAACCTACATTTGTCCATATGTATTTGTTTTTAATCACCAATCTTTTTTTTATAAATGTAATTAATTTTACGCTTCATTATCAGTTCTAAATAAGTAATGAAAATGATTGAGAAGAGCAATACATTATTATATAAGCATTTCAAACGTGGGGTCTTCAGGGTGGATTTGTTAGTATAACACGCATTCACTGTAAGCAGACGTTATTGAGAGCGACGATGATTGAAATGTAACACACTTCAAGGTAATCACCCTGATAGCGAAAAACATACGTAAGAGCTTAGTAGATAATGAAAATTGGAACGAAATGGTTTGTGAAGTATTATTACATCAGACGTGCCGTTATATCAGCATGGCATTTTTATTTTACGTTTTATTCGCATCAGTTGATATTTATTATCGCTCCGACGCGCTTACAGTTTAATAACCTTCATAAATTATCAATATACAAAAATAACACTCTGCGCCTGTAAAATGCCCTTTCGACGTGCGGTCTTCATCCAAACTTCATACAGCACATGTCCATTTCATATTGTTTATGTGTATACCTAGAAATATTAGATCAGCCGAAAAGTCATTGAACATATAATCACGTACGCCATACACTAGTATAACAGTTATCAAATTGCCCGTTAATTGTTGCAACATTTACATACATAGCATGTCACACAATATGTACCACATTAGACGTTAAGACCGCGGTCTATTAGTAACTGCTTTTTCAATAACTGTATAATAAACATAACAACAGCTTTATTATTTCTTCTTAAAACAAATTTTCGGGGCGATTGCCTTCTGCAATTCGCACCATTGGTAACATATTATACGTATACCGAAGAATCAGTTTCAGAATAAAGTCCGTTATTCCCATTAACCTAACTTTGCATCCAGATTCTGCATTCGCAAACAAAATAGCTCCGATCGCATGTTATTAGTAGTAATGCGCACAAACATCATCACGTGACCAATTTAACATGTGTCATGGGGACAAAGTACTCGTCGCTGTATACACCTTCCATGAGGACTGCGTGTAACTGGGGTGCTAATGCCATAGTAAAAAGAAGTTACCATGGATAGACAAGCCTGTGTCAGACACGTTGGACTAGCCTGTGTCAGACAAGTTAGACTAGCCTGTGTCAGACTAGTTGGACTAGCCTCTGTCAGTCAAGTTCGACTAGCCTGTGTCAGACTAGTATGACTAGCCTGTGTCAGACAAGTTGGACTAGCCTGTGTCAGACAAGTAAGACTAGCCTGTGTCAGACATGTTAGACTAGCCTGTGTCAGACAAGTAAGACTAGCCTGTGTCATACAAGTTGGACTAGCATGTGTCAGCATCTGTCAGACAAGTTAGACTAGCCTGTGTCAGACAAGTTAGACCAGCCTGTGTCAGAGAAGTTGGACTAGCCTGTGTCAGACAAGTTAGACTAGCCTGTGTCAGACAAGTTAGACAAGCATGTGTCAGACAAGTTGGACTAGCCTGTGTCAGACAAGTAGGACTAGCCTGTGTTAGAGAAGTTGGACTAGTCTGTGTCAGACAAGTTAGACTAGTCTGTGTCAGACAAGTAAGACTAGCCTGTGTCAGACAAGTTTGACTAGCCTGTGTCAGACAACTTGGACAAGCCTGTGTAAGACAAGTTGGACTAGCCTGTGTCAGACAAGTTGGACTAGCCTGTGTCAGACAAGTTAGACTAGCCTTTGTCAGACAAGTTAGACAAGCATGTGTCAGACAAGTTGGACTAGCCTGTGTCAGACAAGTTAGACTAGCCTGTGTCAGACAAGTTAGACTAGCCTGTGTCAGACATGTTCGACT
>VMBQ01003642.1:75788-100031 GCA_007657795.1 Dreissena rostriformis
AGATTATTGATTTTTTATCGAGAGGGTGTAATTGGGTCACGCGACCGTAATACACATGTCAAATTTTGTTGTTTTAGTCCAGTCAATCTACACTTTGACCTCAAACTAATTGCAACAGAATTTCTGAGTGCGTAAATATGTTGATTAAAGCATTATATTAATCATATAAAAAGTCTAGAAAAATCCATGTGGGGGAAAGTTGTAAAATGTATGATTTTATTTTAATAATTTTAAAAGATATTTTGTGAACCGTCTCGACTACCGTAGATCTACACTCAAATAGCATCGTCTGCATTTGATCGATACGCCTTGGGTTTCGATAATTTCTTAAAAGCCGGAAAATTGAATATAATGGACTAATTCGAATGAGAAAGGTAAGTCAATCAATATATTTTATTAAATAATTTATATTTTAGCGCATACAGATTTTAACGGTGCAGAATGTCCGTAAATGAAAAATGTAATGTGTTTTCGAGTTTTCACATTGATGACAATCTAAAAAAAAATAATAAAAAGAATGTATCGTTTCAAAAAAGAAGCTTCAATCATTCCTTTTGTGTTTTTTGTCATGTTTCTTCTTCACGAGTCATTATATTATGCTTTTGTTTGATAAAGCTATTTTCCTCTATTGAAAAATCGATTTATAGCGGTGGCGAGAAAAACAAAAAAATGCAGAAGCCTATTCATGCCATAAAATCTTATGTTATGTAACTTTCGCTAGAATAAAATTGACAAAACTGGCTCTAAATTATTATAATTAAAATTTTGAGGATTTTTGTATTATATGTATACACGTTTTTGTCTCATTTCAGAATATCCAGTAACAATGAACTGTGTATAATTTGCAACATATGTATAGACGATGCAAAAAAGCAGCAAAGCTTACAGAGAAACGGTGCAGTGCGATTAACGGAGCAAGAAAAACAAAACAAAGTAATACCATATTTGACAGACCCGGTCAGTTCGTTTGCGTGGAATGTAGACAATAGTATTGTAATCAAAATATAATTTCCCAGGATGAATAACAGAAGAACCAACAATCTGAATGTAGGGCATCAAGATCCAAACTTGATAAATTTATTTTTTAAAGAACACTGCTTGTTTTGTTTAGCCGGCAAAATGTATTAAGAAAGAAAGCGGTCATGCTGTATTGGCTGTTCGGACTCTGGACTTTCAGAACACATTTCAAGACATCTGTGAAACAAACAAAGATGATTGGGCTGCTGCCTTCCGTTCACGTTTGGAAATTGTATCTGCTACAGATCGTTTAAGATCTTCGTAAAATATTTTTTTATATTTGTACCCGTACAAGCTTCAATTTCTTGCTTATACTTGAATTTTCCAGAGGTACATAGTATGTCCCTTATAAATCGTATGCCACGTTCATACATACTTTTTTCATAGATACAATTAGAACCAATCTTTAAGTTGTTGTTATAAAAAAGTGGCTCAGATTGAAATTAGTTAATGGAGACAGTATACTGCTTGTAATGAATCAAGAAACGAACTTGTTGATTTGTACGAGAAGCTTGTTTACTCCGTCTACAGCAATAGTTTTTAGATGAAATGTACACATCCTTTCAAAAAGATAAACTAGCATTTTAAACAAATCCAACAGCTGCACTTTGGCTACAATATTTTAAAATTATGGTTAACCTTTTAAGAACAAACATTTAGCACATCTGATGTAGGAGTGGATTCGTAAGGAATCAACACTTGACCCAGTCTATTTGGGCTGGGTAAAAGTACAGGACAATCTCGTACCTATAAAGACCGATATCCAGGTTGCTCCTGAAAACTTTTAAACATAATCAGGTGTGAATGTAAGCAGAATTGTGACTCGAAAAGGTGCACATGTATAACTGGACTCGAATGCTCGACTGCTTGCGGTGAATGTAAGGGTACAAGTTGTTCGAACAGCACACAATTCATAAACTCGGATTTGGAATAGTGTTTGTTAAAATACATGTATACTAGATAACTAAACTACATAACTAAAGCATTGGAACTTTTGTTTAAACTCAGGATCAGTTTTAAAGTAAACATGCCAAACAATTGGGTCATTTTCAAAAATGACCCAAAAGGCATATACAATTTCTCCGACGACTATTAGTTTGGATCTATGGTATTCAAAATCTTATTTATATGGTTGATCAGATATTCTTGTTTACGCCTTTGTGCAGTGTTCTTGTAAATAATGTATTGTGTTGATGTTTCAATGTGTTCTTGTAGATATATTTTTTTTGGTCATTTTATATTTAGAGTTGTACACTATAAAATAGTATGATACCTTTCAAACGGATAATACATCTAGGAATGTAAAATTATTCCAAGTTTGACTGCATGAACAGCACTGACTTGTTAATTAAGCAGACTGAGGTTTTATTTTGGGTAATTGGGTATCTCATTTCTATCCACCCCAAAATAAGGTAAACTTGAAAACGAATGATCTTAAATTACAAAGTCTTATGTTTTGTATTACATTTTTTACAAATATTTTTGTTACTGGGTTTACCTTTTACGTCCCTGAAAACAATAATGACTTAAAGCAGACAATCAAAGTATTGTTATAAAATGAGAAATTACTTATAATAAGTCAACAATCCTTTTGTAACAATTTTTTCTGGTGCTATATGGACAATAGACTTATAATTCATGCCTACAAATAGCAGATATTTGCTTTTTTAATTAAATAAATCGTCTGCCAAAATTTGCAGCAGGTAATAATGAGTTAAAGCGATAATTTAATATATATTTATATAAGCAAATTATAGTAAAAGCATACGATTACCTGTCCATAGAGATTCATTTGGATAAATAAAATTTATTTAGAAAAAAACAACACATTTCTGTTTACGTTCACCGGGCATTGTCTAATTTGTAGATACCTGAAATACCCCACCCACGTTTTAACAAAAAAAAACAGACCATTCACAATCATCAACTATGTGATTGAGTTTATTTTTTTGTAATTTTCTCTCGTACAGACACTAACTACAACTGATTTTTTTTTAGGTTTTCCCCTTATTAGATTATTCTAGACTTTTGATATGTTTAAGAGTGAGGGTTGAAGTATCAAAATCAGTCATCATAGTTTTTGTTGCAATTTGTTTGAGGTTAAGCCTATTTTTGGGCTAGATTGACCAATTTTTTTTCGTACTTAAATTTTGTTCGTACCAAAAATTATTTTCGTACCCCAATTTTTTTTGGCATATTTTTTTCGTACCAAAAATGTTCGTACCCAATTTTCTTTTCGTACCCAAATTTGTGTTCGTACCCAAATTTGTTTTGTACCCACTTTTTTTTTGGCATAATTTGTTCGTACCCAAAGTTTTCGTACCCAAATGTTTTTTCATACCCAACATTTTCGTACCCACATACACAATTGTGGTGATGTAGATAAACTTAAATTGATGCTTTTATATCCAACCTCTTCAAAAGCATCGTCACACCAGTACTGTGAGTACTTTGATTTTGGATCGGGTCCGTTTGGTTTGAGATCGGGTCCGTTTTACGGCCTTTTTTAAATTGCAGGAAAACCCCTTAAAGTCTTATCATTTTTATGACCTCAATTTGACGGTTTTTGGGTCGAATATTGGTCACATTCCACTAAAATAGTATACATTTGCCCATATTGCAGATAAACAGCCACCCCACCCACTCCTCTCCGCAAATATTTTGCTGTTTCAGAATTGTGTTGGTACCTCTGATGTATCATTAAAATATATTTAATGCACATTTTATTTAAATAAAGCAATATTAAGTTTTCAATGTGAAGTGCATGGTTATAACAAATCCAGCTAAATCTCCCCACCAGTACTTTCAGTACTTTGATTGAAGTTTGATCCCAACGTGTCCGACATGTCACTATTTTCATGTTAAAAAACAACAAAGCCGGTTTTCAAATAGAATATGCTGATATTTCGAATGGCAAGCGCGGATTTTATATTCATGGACACTGTGAAACCAATATTATTCGTCAGACACCAATTTTCGTTCATTGTCGTGGGTCCTCTCAACGACGAAATCTAATTTCCAAGTCTGAAGTCTTATATAAGATATTATAAGAACTCACATAATTTAAGATCAAGTGAAACTGCACGATTGTTTGAATACACGTTATTTCAAGAAAAGAACATAAATGAATCTATAGTAAACGGGAAGTTATTTCAATGGGGAAAGCAACGCTTTTACCCAAACATCGTTCCCCCAGTTAACTTCACCAAGAAATATATGTCTATATCAACTCAAAACGATTTTATTTATGGCGAATTAGGCAGAGTATCTTTTAAAACGATACATATGTATGTATGTATAGGGCTATTAAATATTGGTTGCGAATTCTTCAAACGAAAGAAAATAAGTATATCTTTCTTGTGTATAATTTATTAAAGAATGATTTAGAACTGTATCCCGATAAAACAAATTGGTGCTCCTTATTGAAGAACTGATTATGTTCGCTTGGTTTTGTTGATGCCTGGACTTTTCAAGGTGTATGTAATAATGACATGTTTCTATATGTGGTTAAGCAGAGATTGAACGACCAATTTATACAGAACTGGTACGCCAGATTAAATCAGTCTAGTAGAGCTTTATTCTACAACACAATTTCATCATTTAGATTTCAACCATATCTCGAATGTTTTAATATTAGTAAGTTTTGTCAATCTTTTTCCCGTTTTCGAGTCTCATCGCATAGATTGCATATTGAGGCTGGTAGATGGACCAGACCTTTAAGTACCCCAATATGTGAAAGAAAATGTGCAAGATGCAATACAATTGAGGATGAGTATCATTTTGTTATGGAATGTGTAATGTATACTAACATTAGGAAAAACTATATTGGAAGAAAATATTGATTTAGACCTAGCATGGCTAAATTTGTAGATCTTATAAAGTCAGAAAATAGGAATATACTTAGAAACTTAGGAACCTATATTCATAAAGCTTTCATTATTAGAAATGAGGTAATGTATAGAAATTGACACGGTACAAAATTTATACATTCTGTGTTTCTTGTGATACTNCTTGTATTGTATGTATGTCCTCGTGGGCTTAAATGCCTATTGGAATGAAATAAACTGTCTGTCTGTCTGTCTATGCTCTAATAATCACCTATTTCACATTGAGTCTTATCAATTGGATGTGTTACTATAAACATTGGAATGAAACCCCAATATTAATAATATAATCTCAATTACGCATTATATTATCATAACGAAACTTTATCTAGGTTTGAACTCGTTACAGTTAATATTGGAAACAAACTCATTGTAACTGTAAAATAGCATAGTTTGAATCATTTTATTGTTTATCTCATTAAATGAATGTTGTATTTAGAAACAACTCATTTCTACGATAATTATTGGAAATGAGACGGATATTTTTGAGAAAAGTTAATAATGTAATCATTGTTCACACAAACTTCTCTTTATCTCTGGGTTAAATATATGGATATCTCTGCGGCACTTTATGTCACATATAAACACTGTTATTGTCGAGAATGATGATACAATCAATAATCGGAGTACCATACGGTTTCTAAACCGATTAAAGTTATTAATCCCCTTCTATGTATACTATTAAAGTATAACAATTAAAATGCTACAATTGCAATATCTTCCAAAAATACCTTTTATAATCTGTTTTATGTTATGATTATACATTTCTACAATATTCACCAGTATCAGGACTAAGTCTATGTTTATCAAAATGACGTTAACACTATTTCATTTTACACTATGACGTTTAACACTATGGCATGATGCATTCTCAACGCGTATCATATTTATTCAACACAAGTATTTAAGGCAACATACGGATAAAATTATGAATATGTGTATAACTGTATTTATAAAAATCTGGTTAAAAGCTCACTCTAAAGGCAGCTTCAGATTTGTTTGGTTTAAATCAATATATGAGTTAAGCATCTAAATTTCAGTTTCATTGCTGTGAATATGCATAGCTATAATTAAACATGATACACGCATTTATATGCACACATGTTGGGAGTGTAAATGCATAACTAGGTTCAAACACAAATATTTGATTGAAATACGAAATAAAGTTCTGTTATTAACGTTATTGCTGTAATCACGACAACACTTACATTAGAACAATCCCAAAACAATATATTTGCTGTGCATAATTGAACATTCATGCTTTTTTTATTACTTGAACATAAACGATGCCAATAATTGTTGGAAGAAGTTGATTACAACATTCATTAACATTTCAATCGTTATTTATAACATCACACTATTAGCAAGTACTCAGACAGATGGTGCATATCCTTATCTAATGTTATGGGATTGCCATGTTGTTGTTAATACTAGTGCATAATTACTTCATAAATGTTTCTGCTGTTTCATGGTTATTTAATAGTTTGTCTGAGAGTGTATGTACGCAAAGTATTCTTCTGATCTTTCCAAATTATTAGCGAGGTCTTTTAAGAAACGAAATTGATGCCGACGACTAGTGTATATAAATAAACAGTTTTTAGAATCAAATGATTCATCTTAGTGGAATTAAATATAACAATCGAATCGAACCAAGCATTGATTAAGTCGTTACATCGTTATGCATACATTTCTTGAAGTGTATTTATGTAGATCAAAGAAAAAGGTACAGAATCGTTGTCTTTGATCTTATTGCCAAAGAAACAGAGGAATACTCACACAATATTTGTATAACTGTAAGTCCATTTAGTGGAACAAACATTGCATTTAATATATACCATACAATATATCAACTTTTATAATGTTTTACTTCTACAATAGCATTAAATCAATATCTGGGCCATGTCTTATAAAATATCATGCGAACAGTTTTAATAACTTTTATAGTGTCAAAAGCAAATATTTATCAACATGCTCCAAAAAAATGTTTTGTAAAAGACAATCGATACAATAACTTAGCGTAGGTAATCTACTTTAGGTGAAGAGAAAAAATATTCTTCTTTAAAAAAGAATCGCGAAAGAAGGCGGTCAAGTATTAAAAATCAATATCAACCCAAGGCAGTCTTTAAGGACGATGATTGTGTCTTTTTATTTTTTTGCTCTATCTACGTGGATTAGAACTCACAGAGCTGCTCATTGTTACGTAATAGAAAGCATACATCAATTTAATTAAATTGTTATCATGCCTGAATTAGTGTTTTGGAAACGTTTTTTACACGAATATTTATTTAATACGTTTGAATAGAATACCCATGATAGCGTTTGAGTAAGTACACAAATGTTAACAAAGAGTCAATATAATAGCATTAAACAGGTTTTGTCGTTTGTATTAGTTTGGATGAGGGTTATACATTACTGTTTTTCAATGATTTTGTCTGTTCCAAAACATAAATATCGAGTATCGATAAATGACAACTTTTCATATATTTGTATACAATTAGGCAGACTAACATTAAATAAAACTTACATATGAATATTTATGTACAAATATATACAAACATTCATAATATTCGAAAAATCGTTATCGAAAATATAATTTCCATGACATAATTTGTAAAGAGTGAATAATTATAGAAGAAGATATAAACTAAACGATTTCATTTCGATACATAATTGATTGATATAGTTATATAACGAACATTTAGTCCATTGATAAAAACAATCTTTGAAAAAGCCTTTCGCTGCGAAATATATCAGGACAAAGAGTAATGATTGTGCTATGTCGAATTGATAGTTGTTCAAAATTAATGTGTGTTGGCATGCAGGATAAATGTTACATAGGTATCAATTATATCAGTGACGTACAGTACGTGTGTTTGTTAGAAGAAATCTCTGAAATCATTTGAAAGATGCCAAGGAACTCATACGGATAATTGTTTGCTAATTGTGACATCTAAATACGATTAACAGCTCGTTACACAATTCTGTGTTGCTATGAATAGCGTAAATACAATTTAATTATGACATCGTACTGAGGAAAAAGACAAGCACAACTACCACCATCGCTATATCAATTTTCGCTCTCACTATTAGCGTCACTTCCACAACCCCATCACCACTACCACTGAAACTACTTCTAGAAAACTGTAGATTGATTGATGTTCAGTAAAGATGCCTTTTATTAAAACACGAGGATGTTAGCTCAAACATAATGGTATACAAGTGAAATCGTGTTCAATTCTAACATACACCTGAAATATATGTATATTCCTCACTTAGTTTAGAAACAGAGGAAGTGTTCACGCTTTGTATTAAAGTGAGGCCAATTTACAACCCGAAAAGTATGACTGGCATATACGTTTGGAAATCGGCAACCTCATTGTTTTCGTAAGTGTAACGTGAGCTTGTGTCCTGTATCTTATTGTTTATAGTTTTATTAACATACCAGTGTTTGTCTTTGGCTTTACAAAAATCTGCACATTCAAATGTATTTCACAACGACTGCTGTGAGCGCAACTTAAACGTTTACACGTATGTATAACACAGTTCGAAAATGTATATGTGTTTGGAATGAACAAATGTGAACATAATATAGTGTAAATTACCTATCTGTGTTTTTTAATTTTGTGTCCCTGAAGTTCGTATAGCGTTTCAATTTATTACAACTTGAATTGTATTGTATTGCTCGTTTAATGCTACTTCATAACAGTTTTTATTCTAGTTTTTTTTATCCATCAACGTGTTGTCTATTTTTATTGTTTTAAAGGAAGATCGTATAGAGCTTTAAATATTCATCACTCTATGAACATCTTAAAAAAATTGCTAACGAAAAATATGCATATACCAACTACACCAACTTGGCCAATAGGCTTAACACATTCCAGTCCAAACGCGCAACGATAACAAATGATACAACTATCATGACCTACCAAGTGTAGTGTGGGAAATCGGCCATTTAAACTATATTTGTTGGGTCGTACTTTTAGTACGTGCCATTTAACATCGAGGTTATCGCAGCGCCTGATTGCTTAAACAACCCGATTTCGATTATTTTGCAAGTACACGTTCACTGAGGATAATCAACAGAAAACATAAATATTTCACAATAAGACTATCATTTATGACAAGTAATTATAATATTGAATAGTAAATAGAGCATCTCTTTATTAACACCTTTCAGTAATTGTAAGCTTTAAACAGTGGTAATTATATGTGTTGTCATTGAAAATTTAAGAAGCCTAGTAACGCGCGTGCTTCTTCCCTTCTTACAATTATTAATTTCATTAAGCATTAGTGTAACAATTGTCTTCTTTTAAAATGTGGAAAGAAAGGAAAACATGTTGTTGTGTCATGTTGAGATCTTGATCTTTTTTGTTTATAAAATTAAACTTACTAATACACTTGCAATCATTTTTGGCTGCATGTGAACAGATTTGCATTTCAATCACAAGTTCATGAGCTGTTTGATTAATGTGGCGTGTTCTGAGAAAACTGGACAAAATCCTTGTGCGTAAATTTTTATCCCAGATTAGCCTGTGCAGTCCGCACAGGCTAATCAGGAACGACAATTTCCGCTTTTGTGGAATTATTTGTTTATATGATGTCTCTGCTTAGCGAAAATCCAGTTTAGGCGGAAAGTGTCGTCCCGGATTAGCCTTAGACACTTTACGCACAAGCATTTTGCCCAGTTTTCTCAGATCGCGACACAAATAATGAACTCAAAAAGGAACACTTAGACGTTCTATCTTTGATACTACTGAAGCCAGATGCCTTTAAAATATAACTCCCAATGCATTTTTTAACGACTTCCAACGTTGGGATTAACATTTGTTGTATCATCAGGGATGTCACTGAATATGTGCTAATCAGCTGTTATCGATACGTCGTCTAAATTTAACCGATTTGAGGGATTGAAAACACATACCACATTCTAGGTATCACGCACGAGATGATTCCATCATTTGGTAAGACAACTGCAGATAGCTTATCAACTTTGGAACGAGACGATATATTATCTGCGAGTACGTGACGGAATGTGTCAGCATCTGCTTTGTTTACACTACATAGTTGAAAAGAAAAATAATTTTTCTCAAGTTTACTTTTCTGGTCGACTAGATACATGTTTGAGAGAATTGGTTTGATGTATTAAAAAAGGACCAAAGTAAAACTGTATTCCTATCAGTAGCGTATATATTAACATATAATAGTAAAAAAGTGATATATATATTTAGCTGTATTATATCGTAGCTCGAATAAAACTATCACGTGAAATAAGATGACGTTATTTAGTTTATTTGCATTACGTTATTTATCGCGTATCGTGTTTTTTTTCTGACATTTTCTTATGAATATTTTGAAACAAATAATTCAAAAATGATAATCGGCAAAAATGCTGTTATTACAAAAATACAAATAAGATGCTTTGCCCGACACGAAAACATAAACCAAACATTAAGACTCGGGATGAATGTTTTTTTTTTTTCTTATTTGCGCTAAGTAAACACATTTGACACATACCAAGTTCTGTCTATTTAACACATCTTATTGTCCTATCTGTATATATCTGTATTAAAAAAGATATAGTTACTTAAGTCTAGTTTGAACGCTTGTATAGATATCTGAATTGAATTCCAATAGTAACAAAATAACACGAATCTATTATCAGTTATTATCATCAAAAGTAAACTAACAATACTTAATGACGATTTTCTCCATTTATCAAGCCCATGGTTAATCATCAATTATTCCTGTTTGCCAAGAATTACTTGTTTTGCTTTCGTCATTAAGTATACTGTTACATGAATTCATACTCGTTGATTAAACGATCGAGATAACACGCGCCAGATTGTCTTATGCCAATGCAGCATTCGTGACTTCAAGATAATCTGTGATTCACGTTTTCTTTTTATAATGCGACTCTGAATCAAACATCAACAAATCTCTTTTAGATTTTCATCATGAACGTGCCACCAGTAAATAATGAATACACGGCATTTTCAAGTGTTATCTCAAACATGGTTGTAAATAAATTACTTCGAATATATCAGCCATTAGAGGCTAAACGTGCCTTTCACTGTCATTCGCACATTGTTGATAGTACCATTTGACTTTAAAGGAATTTATTTAAAATAATCCAGATCAGAATGCCAATACCATACGTAAGGTACATTCAACAAGCACCTTAGGCTTTGTGCTATGAATACACATTGTACGACATAAATGGATAGTCATTTGAGATGTAGTTCAAATTATATAAAAAGCACTTTGCTTTGNTTTAGTTTCGTCATCAAAGCATTACTTCCATCAACTGAAACAGGACATAAGGACAATGACGTATTAGGCTTTTGATACAATGGTGGTAACGTAATATCATTTATGTTGAAGGTCACATTACTCTTTTCTTTTCAAAATACCATGTTAAAATGTACACCAGTACAGTTCGAAAGATATTATAGACCATCGGTCTCCTGAATTATGTTCAATATGTTCGATTATCAGACAAATTAGCCGAGCACCTTCGTGTATGAACCTGCATCGTCCGCAAAACATGAATAGGTAGTAAATAGTTTACCACTATGTTCATAAATATTTAACACAATTATTATTTCATATGTGGTGTATATGGTTTTCGCAAGAACGAATTCTTGTTGCTAGTTTTAAGATTTGGGTGAATGAAATACTACAGTAAATTTAAATTTCTGCATTTAAAAATAAATAATATGTTGTATGCAGTTGAAACGAGAACATAAGCCCACGCCAAACATATACTCAGAGTATATAATCACTTTACATATTAAGTAAGGTTTCTGATTCAATTATAATATAAATAATATTAAACAAAGCTAACTGTGATGAGCTTTGTTTATAAAACATGTTTGCTAAAAAAACACAACTGTGTGATTCATTTCTAAAACAGAACAGGAAAATTCAAAATATATACACATACATGACGTACATATATACTCTTTAACATTTAATGGATGGGATAAAATAATCCTAAATCAAACACAGCACCAGAAGCAGAAGGGTTTAAAGTCAAGAATTATACCTCGATGATTATTTAATGAACAATGTTTAACATTTCTGAGAACATATACATAAACTGTAAACTTTCTGTCTATGACCTTTAGAAACGTTGTACAGATTTAGTTGTTGAATGCAAATGTTAATGGAAACGCATATTCTGCAAGTCGGGAGAAAGGTTTTGCCCAAACTCATATCGGTGGAATTCCGTGTTGCTTAAACGACCTATTCACCTGGGTTAACCTGTTAGGTTATTACCAACCTAATGATAGTCCTATCAAAATAGAAGGTCAACAGTTTTGGAAAGAATGCATATCTACCTGTCTGAACTGATTCTATCGGATACTGTTGTCAATTCAGACTACGCTAAATACTACGCTAATAATGCATTGAATAGCGGTGTGAAATGTTTAAGGCAACCACTGTCAAACTCTTATATTAAACAACTTTTTTTCCTAAATGCTTAATCGTTCATAACGTTCGTGTTATAATTAAGGTAAGGTTTATATATTTAAAAAAAAAACATCTTTAAAAGACACTTATCCTACATGTTTCAGTTTTCAAATACAACAGAACTTTTTAATAAGCATTACATCTTAAATTTTAGATTTTCTTCAACAACTGTGCAAGAAAACTGCAATTACTTAATATGACAATGCATGTGATCATCAGTTTGTAGTCAAAGGTCCATTCATTTAACAAAATGATTTCAAGAACCAAATTATAATTGTAAACACTGCCTTTGATCCATACATTACTTCATGAGCGATGAGAGGAATCATAGATATCAATGTCAACAACTGCGGAAATGTGACGCATTATCGACAGGCAATGAAGACATATTTTCACCCAATCGAAAGTGTTTTTTTTATAAGTTTGGCACACGATATAGACATATTTGCTGATGAGTAAACTAATTTGGACATGGGAAAAATCAGTAATTGCTTTCACAAATTCGACCATCTGTTTCAGAACACTTCCAAAGATAGAAAAGTAAAGTCGACGCAAAAACACTTATACAATATGGAATACGAAGAGACAAAAATTGAAGAAAACAAAAAGAAAACCGGAAAACAGAGTAAAGGTGCGTATGTCCATCTACTATTGATGTATGCAAAAGAAAGTACATACATGTAGTTATTGTATCGACAATATGCCTGATCTATATCAAACACTGAAACTATATACATTATATCAGAAGAGAACTGCGTGTTATCATCCACTCATTGTATTACAGAAAACACATTATACAGTTAATAACATTACATCTGACGTCATCTCCCTGGAACTGTCGATGTAAGCATTGGTTGTTTAAACCCGATTTACCTATTTCGGACACAACTTCAGACCCCTTAACATAAATTGAGTTCTGCAATTCTGAACGAAATGAAATCAAGTTGCAATTTCTCCTAAAAGCGTGTTCGTCCGATTTGACTGCGAAATTCTAACTTGACTGCGAATTTATAACAAATTAAACAAATGCCTTTTTTATTAAGATCGAAATATATCAATGTATATATTCCATATGTACTCACGTCATCACAACATTAACACATTATATAGGTTTGTCCTTGCAGTAGGCGGTTTCTCGTATGTCGAAATACTATACAGAGTCTTCCGTCAACCAGAATGCGAAGAGTTTGTATATTTCTTTTTATTTAGTTATGTTACAATTGGGCATTTTTCACTGGAGTGAAATTAAGATGTTCCATTGTTATATGTATTCTCAAATGCTTATAAAATGGAATCTAAACTATGCAACTATGCGAATGATAAGCGATAAATATTATATACACCTGGAATTTTCTCATTAGGCCAAACAAAAAAATAGGTCCGTTTCCGGTCTCCTTGGAAAAAAAACAAAGTCGGTAGGTAGGGATTTTTTATTTTTTTTTTTTTTTTTTTTTTTTTTTTANGTCAGCGCCGATTCTGGAGACACGGTCGGGCGACCGGAAACGGACCTATTTTTTTTGGCCTTAGATGCAATTGAGCCTTGGAACGCACATAGTTTAAATAGAACCGAAAGGCAGTGACAACGAATGCGTCAACACAAAACGTACGGCCCACCGGTGAAGATGTTCAATGCATTCGTATTATATATTATGAACTGCTTTAACAACCATTGATTTATGTTCACTTAAAACATGCCATACCCTTGTTTGAAGTGTTTAAAGAGTGAATAAATAATGTGTAAATATTTAGTTTATAATTCAAACTACTTGATTACAAAATGAGAGTACTGATGCTGAACCTGTATTTCGTAGACTAAATTCATAAAACAACTGATTTATGGGCACACCAACATAAATAAAAGTCGGATGAGAAGTTAAATTAATAACGGGCGTTTGCCTCACGCTAGATTTGTATGATGCTGCTGATGCGCAGATAATTATTCATATATAACTAACGTTAAGTGTGTTTTTCGTAAGTCATGCATTTTGGAAAGCCTAGATCATTTAAAATGTGCAATTTACGATTATTCATGATCTAACCGGTAAAATAATGCATTCTAAAATTGCTTAAATAAAGAAAAACTAATAAGTTCATCTTCTGTCCACACAACCTTCATATTATTTTGTGTATATGTTCTATGTTTTTATTGAAAAAAAGAAAATGTACAATGTGGACATTTAGTTTCGTATGACATTTGCAATAAGGAACCCAAAGAAAAGCAAATTGTATATATAAATATAGACTTTTATGTTTTATTTTTCAATAATTTGTTTAATTATATTATTCTGTCTGGGAATAAATATCTCCAATAAAATTGGCCAACTGGTAGTTTCAACGACAAATTGCAAAATGCGAAGAAAAACTAAGACTCTGGAAAAAGGGAGACGGTATTTGTCGTTAATCAATTTTTCTTTCTATATCAGATCTGACGTGATGCTCATTTAGCCTATAATAATACAATAAATATACACAAATTGTATTTAATCGACCCAAAGAATTTTCCGTACACCTTCGTATAAACCTAGGTAAAATCAGACATAATATTTTAAAACGTGCGGTCTTTAAGTCACTTTCTTGATAAAACACACCTGTCTTTTGTTGTCGACAGAAACGTTATTTCAAACGAGTTTTATTGCAACGTAACCTTCGTCACTGTCATTATAATGTCATTCAAGGTAAACACCACCATAGTGAAATATTTGATCATTACTTGATTTGTAAGAATGATTACAATTACGAACGTACGAACAATGTGATTATCAGATTTACTGATTCAGCATTTTTCTTAATAAAAACTATCGTTCAACAGATTACGATTATCTCTATAAATTAAAATATAAAATAATAATCAAATAACGCTCAAATGAAAAACAGTTTCTGTTTGTATTAAATACCAAATTTAAATAGATAAAGTCTTTTATTTTAAAGAATGAGCAATGATAAGATTAGATCAACATGCTTACACAAATACACAATTCAAACACCATTATTTTGTTATACCACGGTCTGCCTGAAATGAGTGGTTGAAAATTGTTATAAACTTAATCCCATGTCGCAAAATAATGTGTTTGCATATTGATTTTTGTAATTAAATTAAGTAAACGCTTCTGTCTGAACGTTATTGGAAAATGCAATACTTTTATCAACACATTATTACATCGTTTCATTATTGAAATCATATTAGCTTAAATGAAATGAAATAAGGAACGGGATCAAATTGTTAAGTATCAATTTTGTACATTCGTGTTCGAATTACTATTTAGCGATTGTGAAATTGTGCACCTAACGAGTGGGGTTGACCACTTACATTGATGAAGAAAATCTCTTCAGCTTTAAACTGTACATGACAATCAGATATGTTTATTCTGTAGCAGCTGTTTGATTCAATTACTGGAAGAATGAAAGTCTAAAACCATTATGATGAGAGAGATCTTGGTAATCATATTCAGAAGGCTTTTATTTATGATAAATGATACATTGACTCTGCAACGAAGGAAAAATATGCCTCCCTCATTATTAATTAGATTAAAGCTGGAGTCACCAACTTAAAAAGTTCAATGAAAATCAATGTTTTTTTCGAAAAAAAAAAATAATTATAACTTTGCTTTAACATTTTTCTTATTGTACCATCTAGTGATTTGAACGTTTCTTAAATATTTCTTACAAAGATAACAACGGAAAATTAACAAATTATTGAAGCAGATCTAAAGTCAAGGAAGGATTTCATTGTTATATTTAATTGATTTGTTGAATAACATTACAAAAACGTAGTCCATAATTAAAAAAAAACAAAGACATACAGAAGAAATGTTTCATAGGCATTATTTTATCAATGACGTTCATTACGTAATTCTTCAGTAGCAATCTCTGATATAATTTGACAGATGCCAAGGAACCTAGACGTATAATTGCTTGCTTATTTTGAAAGCTTAATATGTGTAACAGCTCGTTAAGGAAGTATTTTTTGTTATAAATAGTAAACATCCATTTGAATTATGAATTTGTGATGGGAAGAAAAACCATCAAAACTACCAAAATTGCTTGATCACATTTCACTCTCACCATCATCGCTACTAACACTAACACAACCACGTGCTCTTACACTACTGCTGTGAAACGGTATAAATAAGTACGTCATTTTGTTTTATTTTATTGTTATAGTATACACTGCTTTGAAATACAGAAACTAACATGGTAATATTGTTGTTATGTTAAGAGAGTTTCTTTGAGAGCAACATGATTAATTGACATAATGTATATATATGACGTTGTGGTATTTATGACCAATGAAAACACGTGTATATTCATATACCGTGTTATGTTTTGTCTCTTTTAATAGAGCTGTTTGGGTCTAGATGATAAAACTACTGCCAATTTATAAAATTTGACTTAAGAAATACTTTCTTAATTTAGGTTGAGAGAAGTTCTTTTAAGAAGCATTTTATTTAAGTACGAGACTTGTCAAACATAACGATATCACGTGAAAATATGTTCGTTTATTACATGAACATGAACCAAGTGTATTTCCTCGCTTATGTTAAAAATGAAATGAAGTGTTCACCATTTACATCACCACTAGATCGCTTCAAACCTCGTATGCTAGGATGTGTATATACGTTTAAAAAGCGGCAGCCTCACTTTTATTCGTGTGTTTTGTCGTGTGTTTTTGTTATGTTTGTCCTATGTCTTATTGTTAATAGTTTTATTTACAAAAAAGTTTGTTTTAGGCTTTAGCAAATTTTGTGTATTTTAATGAAATTCACAACGACTGCTTGCAGTACTACTGACACGTTAACTCGTATGTGTGATGGAAATACACATAGTGTATGTATGTCGAAAACAAAGTGTACAATAGTTGGGATTTCCTAACAGTGTCCATGTTTGTGGTACATGAATGGGTTTGTTTTACTCTTAAAACAAGATTGTTTTTCTAGGTCTACAACTTGAATATTATTGATCGTTGAATGCCACTCTATTTAATATTTTATTCTAGTTTGTTATCCAGCAACGTTTTTTTTTTTTTGGTTTCTTGCATAGAAATATGATACATCTCTTTAACTATCCATCACTCTATAAAATTCATAATAGATTTGCCTAAGTAACCATAAGCGTAGACAAACCAGCCAATTTGCTAAACGCATTGCATTTCATCAGAAAAAAAAGAATTACTCTGATTACAAATGATAAAAATATCACTGACCTATCAAGTCTGGTGTGGAAAATCGGCCACTTAATCTATATTTATTAGATGGTTCTTTTAGCACGTTCCATTTAACATCGAGGTTATCGACGCGCCTGATTGCTCAAACATTTCGAGGTCGATTATTTTGGCAATTACACGTTCGCTATGGATGATAAAAACTTGAATGCGATAATAGTCGTATTAATTTTTGACAAAAACTTAATTTGAACATGATTTTTAGATGCTTTAATACTTTGAAGCATCAAACATTTTGTTCGTCATTTTAGGTATTGTCATGAGAAATTTAAGAACTATTAGCGCACATTCGGCTTAACGTCTTAAAATGGTTCATTTTATTGAGCAAGAATTGTGTTATATCTTTGAGTCCGTGAGGAAACTGCGTCAGAATCTGTGTTGTTGAGAAGACAGCAATACACAAAATGTACATCTCGTCTCAAGTTTGCTTTCCTGGTCTTCTAACTATATTACATTTTAAGAATTGGTTTAACATATAACTTTCAAATGGAATCAAAGTAAAAATGTCATGAATGTAAGTACAATTTTCATCAATTTAAATATTCGAATAAAGAAGTGGTATCAGATTAGCTTCATTCTATCATGGCTCGGATAAAACTATCACGTGGAAAACGATGACGTCATTTAGTTTTTATGTTAATGACGTAATTTGATGCTTAGGCCATTCCAAATTGATTTGTTGGTCTACGAATATAAAAAAAAAACAATTTGAAGAGGCGAGCGAAAGAAAAATGTTTTTGAAAACAGAAAAATTCGCGAGCTAGCGAAGAGCAAAGAATTAAAAAAAAAAAACAAAAAAAAACAACACATTTCGATAGAAAAATATTGCATTAACAAGAGATTAACAACAGGTTTTAACAGCTATATTTTACATTCAAATCCATAACCCTATCATTGAAGTGAGGGACACATGTCTACCTACTGTTGCTTATAATTGTTTGAAGTTAAAAATAGTGAAAGCTGTGAAAAAGTATATCATGTTGCATGCTGTAAAAAGGTATACCATGGTGCAATAACACTTGAAGAGGGACAATCATCAAAATGATAATGACAGACGTTCGGACAAAGTCCATGAATATAATCCATTGTCGCTACCTTATTTTAAAAGGGGCATATCGATGGCTAGTACGGTATTGTTTTTTTTCTGAAATAAATTGATACATTACAAAGAACTTATTTGATGTTTCTGAAATACACGGACCTAGCTGTCTATAACATACTCCATTCTTTTGGTATGATGCAGCATGTTAAAGAGCCAACACACGTACGAGGACACACTCTGGACGTTGTGATCACCAGGGACACTGTGGATACGGTATTCAACGTAGTTGTTACCGATCCTGGAGTTTCAGTCAGCTCAGGAAACATTTCTTAAGACCACTATGCCGTCATCTTCAATGCAAGAGCATCAAAACCAGCTCCGGTAAGAAAAACTGTAACCTTTCGGAAACTACGAGAGATCAATATTGAAAAATTTAAACAGGATATCACAGAGTCAGAAATACAATTTGAAAATATACATGACCCTGAAACCCTTGTCCAAACTTATGATACAAAACTTTCAGCTTTGGTAGACAAACATGCTCCACTAAGAACAAAATCTATAACCCTGCGGCCGACTTGCCCGTGGTACACAGATGAGCTTCATGAAGCTAAACATATCAAACGAAATTTGGAAAGAAAATGGCTAAAATCGAGACTCACTATTGATCATGAAATTTATAGAAACCACTGCGCCAAAATGAACAAAATGTTGAAAAAAGCACGCGTAGATTTTTATTCAGATAAAGTAACATCCTGTGGCCGTGATCAAAAGAGCATGCACAAAATCACAAAACACTTACTAGATGGCCCATCTGAAATAGCTCTCCCGTCTGGCAAAGCATCCGATGAGTTAGCACAAGATTTCAATGATTTTTTCATAAATAAAGTTAAAGGTATCAGAAAAGATATTTCTGAACATGCCCTATCTCATGCAAATTCAAAACAGAGTAATGATAATAACCCAACAGCAGAAACATGCAGTTTGACACATTTCCGTCCGACAACTGAGGAAGAAGTTGAAAAAATCATTATGCAATCCCCAAATAAATCTTGCGAGCTTGACCCTATTCCAACTTGGCTCCTGAAAGAATGCAAAACTGAACTGCTACCAATACTGACAAAAATCATCAATCTTTCGATGGAAACGGCAAGTGTGCCAAGATCCTTTAAAACATCACGTATAAGACCTTTATTAAAAAAGCCCACCTTAGACAAAGAAACACTACAAAACTATCGCCCGGTTTCGAATCTGCCATATGTTTCAAAATTATTGGAGAAAGTTGTCAGTAAAAGAATAGATGAACATTTGACAGAAAACAATTTAAATGAAGAAAACCAGTCTGCATACAGGAAGTTTCACTCAACAGAAACAGCTTTGTTAAAAGTTCAAAACGATGTCCTACAATCATTAGATAAGAAAAAGGTCACTGTCTTTGTTATGCTGGATCTCTCTGCCGCTTTCGACACCATCGACCACATAACCCTTTTAAACCGCCTCGAACAACTGTTTGGATTTGCTGAAAAACCACTACAGTGGGTAGCTTCCTACCTATCTGACCGCTTCCAAACGGTGAGCATTGACGGCAAGGTATCAGAACCAGTGCTGCTGACCTTCAGTGTACCCCAGGGATCTGTGTTAGGTCCAAAATTTTATACCATGTATACTAAACCTGTTGGGGAAATTTGCAAAAAACATGGACTCGGGCATCACTTCTACGCCGATGACTCGCAGCTCTACCTTTCCTTTGAACCCACCGATGGAGCAGCCCAAAATGAAACACTAAATCGAGTTGAAAAGTGCCTCCAAGATATCATCTCGTGGATGAATACAAATATGCTCAAACTTAACACCGACAAAACCGAGGTCATAGTATTTTCAAGTCAAAACAACGCCAAGTTCGTAGAAGGGTTAACTGTTAAAGTAGGGGACTCGACAATTAAACCATCACAATTCGTTCGAAATCTCGGTGCTTGGTTTGATTCAAGAATGAACATGGAACACCATATTAATGCTATAAGTAGATCATGTTTCGGTCAGATTAGGCAAATAGGTCACATCAGGCAATATCTTACACCAAATGCCACAAAATCCTTGGTCAATTCACTTGTCACATCTCGGTTAGACTATTGCAATGCACTGCTGTATGGAACACAAACATCAGCTATCAAGAAACTACAAAATGTTCAAAACACTGCGGCGCGTGTTATCACAAGAACATCCCGCTATAGTCATATAACACCGATCCTAAAAGAATTACACTGGCTCCCAGTAGAAAAAAGAATCCACTTCAAAATACTCACCAATGCTTTCAAAGCCTTAAATGGACAATCGCCTGTTTATCTTAAAAACCTACTTGAAGTCTACGAACCAAAGCGAAACTTAAGATCAAAGAACGAAGCGACTTCATTAGTGATTCCAACGAAGATTAAATCCGTATCATACGGGGAGCGAAGTTTCACGTACGCTGCCCCCAAACTCTGGAACTCACTTCCATCAAACGTTCGTGGTTCTCTAACACTGAATTCCTTCAAAAAGGCACTGAAAACTCACCTCTTCCTCCAATCTTATGCAACATAAGCAGTGGTTTATTCAATTGCGGCTCGGACTGAACCTAACCATATTATCCCGGCCCTATAGGAAAACTAAAATCAATAAATAAATAAATAAATAAAAACTCAGATCAATAATGGCAATCTTATGTACTAATGACGGGCGGGCCTCGGACGATGGTCACTTCGGTGTAGTCCATATGGCCACTCGTCTGGGCCCGGCTCGAACTGTACCTAACCATATTATCCCGGCCTTATAAGTGTAAGTTACCTGTATAAAATAGTTATGCGGGCCACGGGCTTAATTCTGAGGAAAAATAGTATACTAAGATTAATTAATTTGGTTCTAAAACTGTACCGTAAACAATTCATGATATATGTATTTTTAAAGATTCAAATTAATAATGTATGACTCATTTACTGACTACCAAATTTCTGGAATAGATTTCTGTGAGAATTACGATATCACATTGTGATCATCAGGCTACAGTATAGCCCTCACAAAATCGCAACCAGATATCTACATAATTATTAGCTGACATAAATTCAAATCTTATGTACTTATGACAAGAGGAAAATTGCATCAATAAATAAATAGATATAGAAACACTGCATGTAATGTGCACGCCGAGAACCTATATTTGTATTTGGGGTCCAAATTGACTTTGGATTGGTAGTACATTACAGTGCAGTGTTCAATAACACATTGTTGACGTCAATACATAAAAAGTAAATAAACAATACTATAAACAAGACAAAGATGAGGGAGCTGTCTATAACGAACGTTCGCGGTTTCCTCGTCTGCGCTTTAAGATACATAGGAAAATTACACCAATAAATAAATAGATAAATAATACTAAAACGAAAAAAAAAAATTGTTTTTGTTCTTGTTTTTTACGTAGTACTTATAGTTTAAGTTTTAGATTTTTATTTTGTCAATAATTGTCTTGTAGCTATACACATAGAGTAGTTTTATAGTGTCTTGTTGATCTTTCTAATCTAGGGTTACTATGCATGTTTTTAAGTACGTAGCACTTATAGTATAAGTATAATAGAGTAGTTTTATAGTATAATTGAGTAGCTTTGATCGATTTCTTTTAAAACTGTGTTGCAAAATGTATTCGTATCTGCGATACGTCAAATGTTCTTATGTAAAGCGCCTTTGAACGTGCACTCTTGTATGAAAAGGGCGCTATATAAATCCGGTATAATAATAATAATAATAATAATAGCTGTTAAACATGTTCCGTCAACCATGTATTTTAATACTTATAAAACATTGTCCCTGTGACACTTTTAGAACCAGCCTTTAATGGTTTTATGTTTATTTTTTGTGCGCTAAAAATCGTGTTAAAGAAAAAAAGTGCCTACATATAAGGAAATACCGTCCATATGCCCATTTAATGAAGAAAATGCATAAACAATCTTACGTCATATGTCCCGATGTTATTTGAAATTGAACATGCTTCAACGGTATCTGCTGATAGTTGCATGTTCGAACGTGAACAAACACATTCAAATAAGCCACTGAACGTAGCAGATGTGTTTATATTCATAAGGGTTTGCTGCAGCAACTTTTCACCGCAATTATTACAACGGTCACTACAGCGAAACATGAGCTGCTCACGCAGGAAGCCATTTTTTCTGGTCGTCTCTATCGATTTTTTGAGCGTCTGCAGTTATCGATTAAAAAGGTTACGAAACACTATATTTGGCATTCGTATTAAGCGTAAAAATCGTTTTTGCGAGATTGCGTTTTTTTTTCACAAATTAAAAAACAACACATGCGCTATGGTTACAGAAGGCCACAAAAATGAGTGCGAGCGGTAATTGTTTGTTTTTCCATTTTTAAAAACATATGTGCGGCAAATCTGTTTTAAATGAATATCTGGAAATAAATATTACCACAATTACAAACGGAGACAATGCTTTTATAAATCGCTGTAGGCGCTGAAGGCCTGGGGATAGCTTTAGTGTGCTTGGGAAGAAGTTTAGTACTAAACTAAAGTAAATGTAAACGGATCCACGCTCTTTTACTGCCAGATACAGTGTACATGTATGCTGACCTTATAAAGTTGAAGGTTTAATATATTGCTCATGCTTAATATGCCTATCTAGTTTTAAACACTTTTACATTTAAGCTCAAGGTCATTCAAAGGTCAAGGTCATTGGAAAATAGGTCACTGGGATGGTCTTGTCCAAAGGGGAGTTGTGTACAAATATCAAGTAAATCCAATCATGAACAACAAAGTTATGGCGAATGTAAAGTTTTTGGACGCTTTGACCTTCGAGTTCAAGGGCCAAGGTCATCAAAAAATATGTTCGTGGGAAGGTGTTGTGCAAAGAAGAGTTGTGTACACATATCAAGTACATTTATTCTGTAGTATGTAAGTTATGGCAAAAGTTTAATTTTTCGGACGGACAGTTCAGAAACCAGATGCCTCCCCTAAGGGCATACACACAATGTATGTATGAACATGTTTAAATTAAATATTAGATTTAAGGTTGTATTTTACAGAGAAACATTTTAAGAGATGAAGAGGAAGATTCATACATAAGGCTAGATTTCTATCACTGAAATTTCAATCGGATACTAAGCTTCTCATTTATACTCTGGACAAGAAGTATCAAGTGTTGACAAGAGCAGCGCCAACGGATGCAGGACGCTCGACTCCAAGTGCAGAGCATAAGAGAGTCTGTGCAAATAAGCTTCTAACAGAGAAGATCAAAACCAGGGTTTACCTTACCTGTTTCCTTAGCACCCAGCTGTACGGTAGCGAAACATGGACGACCCTCATGCGACATGAACGCCGCCTCAATACGTTTGACATGCGTTGTCTAAAGCGCATTTTGGAGTGGCAGGATCGTATCCCCAACAGTGACATACATGCATGTATGCCCCTCTAACTCAACGTCGCCTCCGCTGGCTAGGTCACGTGTGTCGAATGGAGAATGGACACCTACCAAAGGACATCATGTACGGCCAGATTGCAACTAAAACGCGACCCGTAGGTCGCCCAGCCCTCAGGTACAAAGATATATATATATTCTTTATTT